>JARJLU010012442.1:0-21186 GCA_030272975.1 Sparidentex hasta | reverse complement strand
TATGTGTATATGTATATATATATAAACACACACCTATTCTCAGTATCTAGCAGGGTAACTGACTCTAAAAGAGGGGGGATTAGATGTAAAGACATTTGTTTGTACAGATGGCAGCAACGCAACTTTTGGATGCTGGCTGCTGTAAAACCCCGAAGAAGTTCAGCCTCTTACTGGTCCCTGGTGGTGGTTGCCTGCTGAAGGTTGACCCCTCCACCCACTAACATGTGCCTTTTTGTGTTTTAGGTTCACCTGCTGCTGTTCTGCTTTGCTATGTTTTTGTTAGATTTACCTTTTATTTGCCCTATTTTTTACTTTTTAGTTTTTTATTAAAATCTGTTTTGGGCTTATTTGCCTATCATTTTGTATGGTTTTGTTTTGTTATCTTGGTCCAGATGTATTCTCTTTGTTTTAGGATGTATTTTTCTTTTTTTTTGTTCCCTTGCTTTTCAGTGCTGCCAATGTGTCCTCAGGTGGGAGGATAGGCACCATGGTGGAATCTCACTCCTGCTGCATGCAAGTAGGCACCGAGGCTCTTTTAGGGCCTGTTTTGTGGCAGTGTTGCGCCCCCCTGGTCCCCCGAGATGGGAGACAGATTCTATTTATCTGTCTCTGCCTCATCAGTCTTGACACTGTGCCCTTTATCTATTGATCTATCAATCTACCTCCAGGTGGTGTAGTTGGTTCCTTATCTCCAAATGAAATGAAAATGTCATTTGTTGCATAAATGGAGTAATTTTATCACTTACCTTGCTGTTGTAACATAAGATAAATAATGACAGCATTGGACACTCTACTGAATTAAATATCTGAGATACACAAATTCTTGCAATGACTTGGCTATCAATACCATGCTGATTAAACAATGGACTAGATGGTCTGACATTTTTGTTCATTGGATGTACTAAGGTGGTGGGTAAAATGTTCAGTAGAAAGTTTGTGTGTAAGGTGCAGTGAGGGATATTACATTATCCCTGTTTGTATCCTACCCCAAGGTCTGCTCTTACAGGCATATTTGCCTTACAGGCTTTTCTTTTAAAAGTACAGTGTACTTGGCATGGATATGTCCATTGTCATCCCAAGGGTGTGCAGATTCTAGCCCAGGCTCTTCTCAACTCATGTTGACACCACTGCAACTAACTCCTGGCTAGTGTCCCTGCATGTGCTATTTGATTCCTGCAGCTTATCCAGACTGCAGCAACTTGGCGGATCTTGAACCTTCCTAAGTTCTCCCACACTACACTGCTCCTTCACAACCTGCACAGGTACTGCTGGCTGCTTAAATTGGATTCAAGCCACTGATTTATGCGGACTGTGCTGTGAATGCTGATCCATCCATAGACTCCAGCCCATCCAATACACTCTGCCACTGCCAACTGCCATGTTACTCCCTCACTACAAGGGAGGGCAATCTACCACTCAACAATGTCATGACTGCTTGGTGTCCTGGCTCCACATTGGTGGAATGAGCCCCCTATTGACAGCAGGACTGCAGAGACTGTACACATAGTCCATCTCAGACTGAAAACAAATCGTTTCAGATTTGACACCTTGGCTAATAAAAACACCCTCTCGTCTTGTATTCTCTTATTGTTGTAAATGTAGCAGTTGATGCAATTCAGCATACTTGATAAAGTTTGATGGACATATCCACATAATGAAATGCACGTATTGTATGTTGCATTGGACAAAGCATTTCATTAATTTTATTTTTATTTCATAGAGACAATGTTATTAAACATACTTTCAGTACAGAGCACGAAACTGACACACTGCACACAGAGTTTATAGCCCTTGCTAATAATCTTGTCCATATTGTGCTTTTACATGTACACTGTAATTCAAATGTACAGCATAATCAAAACATATTGTGATTAAAATAATGTTTGTCATGATCAGCACAACCATAGAGCCAATGACCCTGCTTTACTCATAGCATAGTAATTGTCATTATTTCAACATTATCCTCATTGTCAAAGTGTAACAGTATTACTCTTGTGCTGTTAGGCTGGCACTCCCATCTCCATGGCAACCGCTGAAGTGAATTTTAGCTCCAGTCTAAATATAGATCCCTTACAAACACACCAGTTGGGCAGCCAAACCACAGTGATCATTTTCAACAAAGACAGATGAATAGTGGCTATGGCAGAGAATGGACAGTACTGACTGTTATGGGGCTAACACTGAGAATCAACTTGAAACACAAAAGGTTGTTTCACTCCTAAATGATCTCTGTGGGCTGTAAGGCAGATGGGAGAGTGGTTACCTAGGGCAGATTTCCCATTCAGCTGTCCAAATCATGATGTGTGTGATGATCTACTTTTAGCCATTACCTCACTTTTATAAAATATGATGCATAGCAAACTGAGTCACAAAGTGTAATTGATATGAGACAGAATACTATCAGGCCCATTTCTTCTATGTACTGATTAAACATAAAGAAATATGCTACAGAAACTGAAATAAGGGTATTAAAATTGTATTTATAGACAATGAGGCACAATCAAGATTTAAGAATAATGCAGGACCAACCTTGAGGTCATCATTTTTATTAGGGCCCAAGCAGGTCTCGACCTGCAAAGTCCCTATTGTTTTTCGAATTATGATTTGTTTGTCCTAAATGATCATATGTTTCACTGCCTGAACATACACCAAAACTCACCAAACTTGGAATATAAGTCACACCTGGAGAAAATTTTTAGAACCTACTGTTGTCCTGAATTCCCACCACTAGTTGGCGCTATAATCAAGGAAAGTGTGTTTTGGCTCATAACTTTGTCATACATTCAAAAACCTTATATCCACGCTTTCGCTGGATTGTGCTCAATCTCGTGTTATAGGCCGCGCCCACTTCCACCTACCATTTTTTTTCTCAAATTCGCAAAATGTCGCAAACCTACTTTTTTGAAACTCCTCCCAGGGAATTTTACTGATTTGCACCGAATTTTGCACACAGCATCTGTGGACCCTTCTGACAAAAAGTTATTAAAAGAATTTTGATATTCCAAAGAATACTAAAGTTATTAAATAACAACTTCCTTCAGATTTCGTTATAAACAGGAAGTGTTGCATATCTCCACATTGGTGTGTCCAAATGACATGAAACTCTGGATACTACTTCCACAGGACTTGCACAAACTGAGGCGTTGTGCAGGATTTTGGGTGATAACCACAAGGTGGTGCTCTTTAAATTGAAGTATTTTATATCTCAACATCGGTTGGGCAGATACACTTAACACTTATAGAAATTAAATTGATAGGGGTGCTGTAGAATGGCCCCTGTAACTCACACACCAAAAATGACCAGCAGGTGGCAATATTTTTCAATGCAAAAGCATTTCTGGCTCATAATTCCAACAAAATATGCTGCACATTGTGAAACCTTATAGCTACGTGTTGCCTGAATTCAGCTGAATTGTAGGGTGTAGGCTCACTTTCGCGCTAAAAAGCAAAATCGCAACAAATGAAAAACTTACTTTTTCAAACTCCTCCAAGGTGATCTGACCACAAAATACAGCTCTTAGAATTACCATGGCCCGGTGACTGAAAACCTTCATCAACATTAAATGAATGTGTTGCTTAGATATATTGTTGTGTCCTATATTAAATTTTTGGCTTTTTGTTTCAGCTGCAACCTATGCAGGAGTAAATAAAACAATAAGAACTTTCAGATCATATAGCACATATAAGGCTTTATTGCTTCAATCAGTGACTGTTCACAGTGTCCAACAGCACAAAGAAGCACAGGTAGTTGCTGTGTCAAGAAAAGCACTGGACCACTGCTAAACTGCAGCTAAACCAGCTCAATCCACTTTTTTCACATACCCAAGACTTTTTTCACATCCCAAGACCTGTAAACACGCTTAAATGTGTAACATTTATGGAGTTAACTGACACACAAACTTCTATTTTTTGTAGTGGGAAAGAAAAGGAATGCTTTCATTTGATTGATTGATTCTGAAATTATTACACTGTTCTATAAGTATTCAGTAAGACACGAGAGCAATATAGACAACAGCAATGACAAAAACTTAAAATCTCTTGAAATGTAGATAAACAGGAGGAGATGACTAAACCACTCCGCATTCTCCACTGTGTCTCTAATGAATGGAAATGTATGGAATCTGTGGAAATCTGTGGAACTGATGTAAGGCTGTCTATCTCTCTGAAGAGGACTTCATAACACATCCACAGCCTCCCACCCACTCACATTCTGTCCTGGAGAGGAATTATGCGTGTGTGCAGCTATGAGCAACAACAAAGCAGAATGATCAAGCTATTACAAGGGAGAAAAACACAGAGCATGGCTTATAGTCATCAGACATTAAAATAATGGATTATTAAAAATATAATAGTAAAATAACATTTACTAAGGAAAAAGTTAGGAGCAATTAATCAGCAAATAAATCAATTATGACTGAGTGGTTCCTGAAAAACTGATTCAGGGATTATATAGTAGATCATGAAATGTTACAAGAGAACAGTCTTGCCCTTCATGATTACTAAAAAAATGGTAAGTAATGGCAAAGTAAACATGATGTCATAAGGGGCTACTTAGTAACTACTTACTATGATGTATCAGATTACTGACACAAATAAAAAAAATAGTAGCTAATGATAAAGTATTGAATTAATTGTTGGTGGCTGATTAAATATTAATCAGGATGAATTCATGAAGAACATTGTTGTCATGTTGATTCACATACACTTGTGAACTATTCATAGCCTAATCATTTATTAATATCGTTTCTATTAGGCAGTTCTCTTCTGCTACCTTCTTAACCCATCATATCTACTAGCCCCCACGTAACTGGTAATTCAGCTAAAGAGAAAACTGTGGCATGTTTGTTTGCAAGTACTATTAATTTGAATATTAAGCCTTTTGCTATTTTACAGACCCACAGTATGTAAACTGAAAAAGCATTTATCTTCCCTCATCCCTTCTACTGTGAATACAGATAGACTGATTTTGAATAAAAACTATCTAGATGTTCTGGAGTTTGACTATATCCTATATCATATAGTCCTCAGCAGCAGTTCATTCTGTTACCTTAAAATATTAGACCTTGTCATCCACAATTACTTAAATGTTCATTCTTCAAAACATTAATTGACAGAACTATCTAAACTCAAGATGCACTTATTTGTGCATTTTTTTTTTAATCAGGTTGTGGACGTGAGCTTAAGAAACAAAATGTGTTTTGGCTAAAAAGTCTTTGACTGACCTTGTGCTGTACACAAAAGATAACTCCAAACTGAGGTACCCCAAACCTTATCACAGCTGTTCTATGCAGTCTATGTGTACTAAGAGCATAAAAATAATTATATAAACTATAATTGATGTATATTGCCTTCATGATGGTCAAAATGGGAAATTTGACAGCAATTGGACCACTGTTTAGTAGTAGAGATCAAATCTGAAATGCCTCCACCTTTGAAAACAAACAAATAAATAAAATAAAATAATAAAATTCATGGTTTGTAGAAACAATAGGGAAACTGTCATGCTTTAGTCATGAAGCTTACCACCGAACTGATTGAACAGGGGCCCATTTGGTGAAATAGTGAGAAAGAATAGTGCAGTCTGAACTATTTCATATTTCTTATGATGTTACTGGTGTGTCAGCTTTAGATTTAGATAGAAAAGGCACATCCAGCATACCCATGACTAAATGGCTAGTTTAGGCCCACTGTCACTCTGCTCCTTCATGGTCGACATTTATGAAACATTTCTCCAATCAATGTGACATGATTAGGGAATGATCTTCATTGCATGATTTGGCATAAATATTCCCATATTCATAATGTCTTTCTAGTAGATGTGCTACAGCTCCATATTGCCTAGACAGGCATTACACAGTGTCAATCAGTGTGTTTACATACACACACAAGAAAACCGAATTACTGCGTAGGTCTGCCTATGATCGGATTTTTAAAGTGCATGTATCCACCTTAGTCTGACTAAAATCAGACCAGATCGGATTTCTCATAGGCGGATTAATACACCTAGATTATTCGATTGATAGTCGCATTAGTCTTGCATGTATCCTGTACACACCCACCCGCCCGCCGGCGGGCGATTACAGAGAAGTGACTGTAGTCTACACTGCGCAGTGACGTATCTCGCTTCAACTTTCATCATTTCGGACGTACTATACGTCGTTAGAAAGGGTAGAATCTCAGCAATTCATTCGTCCAGTTGATTTTGCAGAAATCATGAGCACTAAACCATAAATCATTGATATTTAACAGCATGGTAAACGTGAGATACAAAAAACACACGGCGACTCCCTACCTTTGACGCGGCCATAGGGCCTTAATATGTGTCCGATCCTCAATTATTTATATTCCAGTTGTCCGTAAGAATCCACTGATCAAAAGCATTAAAATGATTTTTCATAAAATTATTCCAGCTTGTGAATATCGTCCTGTAAAGTCCACTTGTTTACCGTCTACCAACTTTGTTTGTCAAATAAAATCCAGATTTTACCGGCCGTATCTTTATTTTCTCTAGTTCCTGTATGGTGTTGTTGGGTGTGCTTGTTTTTATCACTTTGCTGGCTACAAAACAAAAGTGTCCCCATCTTTCTCTGTTCAGTTTTCACCCCAGCACAGCCCGTGAAGTACATGGAGCGCTCCTTGTTTAAAGGGCCAATCGGCTTTGTTTACTGTTTTTTGCCGCCTTAGTACAGGGATAGCGTTTTGGCTATCAACATGTCAATCACTCAGGCTTCTAGCCAATTATTTTACCTTTCCAACGATGGTAGGCGTGCCCAGGTCCGTTATGTACGAGCCGAGGAATATCGCTGCGTCTGGCAGCTAGCGGGCTAACTTTATGCAGCATACGCACTCGCACCGGACATTAAATTTTTTTTGACGGCAATTTTCACAGTTGACAATGGCGAAATCCACAAAACAAACTAAATATGTCCGAGAAGAAGACCTGGAATGGATCATGGCATCATCTGATGAAACTGAAGACAGTGAGTAGGGCTCTGAGAGAGAGAGGAGATGTTTGCTCAGGGCCTCGACAACATTTTAGATCGGTGAGTAACGTTATCTTTGATGATGTTTGATTTATTTATTTAGCCATGAGTGAAATTTGAATGAAAGTTAGTGGGAAGGGGTTCTTATGCTTACAGGAAACAGTACAGTATACATTAGCATTTCATAAATGACGCTAAATGGTTAGGGCCCCAGGGGCTAATTAGCCTAGCTAGCCTCAACTACTCAACCAAAGCTATGTAATCCTTGTAATTCTGTTCTATTATGTAATTAGGGCCCGAGCAGGGAACCTGCAAGGACCCTATTGTTTTTGAAGTGATTCTTTATTTTTTTTTTCTTCGGACGAAATTATTGCATTTTTCACTGCCTGGACATACCCCAAAACTCACCAAACTTGGAATTGTCACACCTGGCGAAAGATTTTATAATCTATTGTCGTCCTGAATTTCCACCACTAGGTGGCGCTCTTATTAAGGAAAGTGCGTTTAGGTTAATAACTCCCATATACTTTGTCACACATTCAAAAACCTTATATCCACGCGTTCAGTGAATTAGGCTGAGTCTCGTGGTATAGGCCAAGCCATTTCCGCCTACCGTTTTTTTTCGCTCCTTCGCAAAATGTGGAAAACCTACTTTTTCGAATTCGTCCCAGGCAATTTAACCGATTTGCATGAAACTTGGCACACACCATCTGTGGACCCTCCTGACAAAAAGTTATTAAAAGAATTTTGATAGGCCAAACAATACTCAAGTTATTAAATAACAACTTCCTGCGGATTTCCTTCCAAACAGAAAGTGTTGGATATCTCCACAATGGTGTGTCCAAATGACATGAAACTTGAGATGATACTTTGACATGACTTACTGAGGATGTGCCCAAAAGATTAGGTAATGACCACAAGGTGGCGCTCTTTAAATTCTACTAGTTTACATCTCCACATCGGTTGGGCGGATTGACACCAAACTTGGTGTAATCATTGCCACTGCCCTCTTGAGCATATCTGACAAAGTACCTATCAATCGGCCACTAGGTGGCGCACGGGTGCCAGTTTAATTTTACATTTGGCCCTGTGCCCACACCTTAATACTTATGGAAATGAAATTCATAGGGGTGGTTTAGACTAGCCCCTGCAACTTACACATCAAAAATGACCAGCAGGTGGCGCTATTTTGCACGTGAAAGCGTTTTTGGCCCATAACTCACACATGATGTGTCACATATTCTTAAACCTTATATCTACATGTTCCCTCAATTCAGCAGAATTATTTGCTGTAGGCCACGGCCACTTTCGAGTTAACTTTCCATTCGCCAAAATGGCAACAAATGCAAAACCTACTTTTTCGAACTCCTCCTAGGCAATTTAACTAAACTTTGTGTGAAGCATCTATGGAACCTCCTGACAAAAAGTTATCAAAAGAATTGTGATAGTCCATAAAACGGCCGAAATTAAAAACTACAAATTACTGCATATTGTGTTGAAAGCAGACAATCTTGCACATCTAAACAAAATACTGTCTGATCATCACGTAAATGTTCATAATTGTGTTCCATGGACTGATGAGGCTCTGTGTAAAATTTGGTGCAAATCGGCCAATAGATGGCGATCTGGTCGCAGTCTGATTAGTTTGAATGGAAAGTAAGTGAGAAAATCTTAAAATCCTCTTCAAAACTCATCGACTTTCAACCTCTTCTTGTGCTTCATGCTTTGAGCTACAGATACCATTCTACTTTTTAAAGAGTCAGAAGACCTTGAACTGTTGGGCATGTATTCAGTTTTTAAAAATCTCTTACGGTTTCCAAACCATCACAGTTTTAGTTTTAAGGATTTTTAGGCCTTCTTCTGATTTTGTAATGGGTGTGTATTGCGTGAGCTAGAGGGCGTGACATCATCACTAGAGTGTAAAGCAGCTGGAAAAACTGGAGAAAAAATTCTCTTCAGCTACTGGACGATGATACTTTCAGCTTCTTCCTGAAGCTATTTCATTGCATTATGCCTCATGTGGACATTTTCGTCAGCCAGCTCCAGAAGCGGACCATAAACTCAGTCTTTGTCTGGGGAATCATGCAGCAGTACACACACTTTTTCTGACTTCAGTGTACATTACTTAATACCAGCGGGAGCAGGCCACCAAATTATACAGAAACAGCTTCTTCAAGGCGTTGCATGCGGAAGCCCTGACGGCAGCATGCCCCGAGGTGCGTGGACTGCGAGGGCCTGTCCAACGCTGCTTGCAGCTTTAATTCTCTTTGAGCCTCCTTTTATTTAGATTTTTTTTGTTTTATATCAAGCTTGTAAACAAATTGAACTAGATCTTTTTCATTGACCAGACACTGGGAAAATTGCCCCAATTCAACTATTCTGTTTATGAACGGTTATTTTCCTGATGTTTTTGTGTAACATGTAATATCATATATCTGTGTTTATTTGTTTCCAATGTAAATAGCAGTTTATTGAATTGCATTTATATATTTTTTCATTATATTTGGTAACATTTGTGCATTGCATTGTGTTTTGTAGGTCACAGTCTGAAGACAGTGACGTGGATTGGGAGCCTGACAGTGAGGCAGTCAGACGCCCAACCCCCTCTCCTGCTGGCGGTCATCATAAGGCATCAGTGCCAATGATCCTCTTCTGCATCCACCACTGCTACCTCCCCCGCTGCGTACATACAGTATTAGTATATTGAAAGATAATAAAATCCTTGTTTGAAATTCACTTCAGTATGTCATTTTTGTATAATGCTTACTATTCTGTAGTGTCTTGTCGCATGACAGTATCTCAATATGGCTACCTAGAAGCGTGTGGAAACCTCTCCGACCACCCATCAAATGAATGTGTGAAAAAAATTATGTTTTGAATCATGGAGGAAGGCTTTATAGTCACCAAAATGCTTCAGTAATGTTTCCAGTGTCACAGAAGTGAGTAAAAGCATTCGGCACAATTTGGCCATTTGGAGACGTTTTGGAGAGGTTTGTGGACGCCAGTGACACCACAAACTAAAAACTCCATAACTCCCATAAGGTTAGGCCTAGAAGTCTAAAATTTCATCCAGGTGTAGTTGACAAGATGTAGAAGGTATGTGGTATATTGCCATATGCCTTACATAAAGCACATCTGAGTTTCTGTTATTCAAAGATGACCTATTTTTTTCGAAGAAAAAAAAAGTTTTAGAGCCATGTTTGAACTGATGTCATTTAGGTTGTGTGTATGGTACATGCTAGGTCAGCACATTTTCAGAAACTAGAGGTTCTCAGCTTTCAAGTGAAATATCATACATCCATCTGGGACTTGTAGTTGTTGTGTTGTAAGCTTTTCCATTTGGGTATGCTAAATAGGTGAAAATTACGAACAAAGGTGGGTGCGAAGGGGATAAGTTACGTCAGATCGGATCAGATTTTTGCGTTCTGCACAGGCTCAAGATTTTTTTTACCGTGGCCGTGAGCCAGAAGTAGAAGGATGGCGGTGTGCATCTAGTTTGTGTAATTATCATGTACACCATATATGAAATGGACAAAGATGTAGTTTCTCCTCGCTCTTCGTACGCCATCTTTCTCGAATGCTGAGGCAGCTGGTGACGTAAAGAGGTCAGCCGGAGGTTGCTTTCTATTACTGCGAGTTGGAATGGGTACAGCACCACCCATGACATGCTTCAGCCAGTAATTCTATTTTCTTTCACTGAAAGTACACTCTTATATGACATACAGGTCAAGTAAACTTGATAAAAAATGCTAATTGCCACAGAAATGTCTTTGGCCCACATAGCTTGCTTTTGTAGCCAGCCCCAAGTAGCAAGTTTGAAGAACAGCAGGTTCAAACGCTGGCGCAAACAAAGTGAAAGAGTGTGTGTGTTGAGTAGCCATCAGTGCCATACAGACCTCAAAAGGTCTTCCTGTTATGCATATGTGTATGTTCAATGGATTGTGTAGCTCAGGCCTGTAGTTATTAGCCACAGCATGTCCCACTGTCATCTTTTTTTTTGGCCTCAGTTTAACTGACTGCAGTCACATTCAGTCAGTTAGCATCAGCTGACAGAAATAGCTCCAGTGTCATGCATTCTGTGCTGTGAACACGTCTGCTGGTAAGACGGTGGTTTTGTTGAGATCTCAGCCTCAACATTAGGCAGAAATGCTACTTCACATACACATCTATCTTAGTGACTGATTTTAGCAATGATTAATCACCACAGAGAAGAGAGTTGTCGAGATGCAGGTTTTTATCTTGGTCACATCTCAGCTTAAGTACAGTTTAAATATTCTAATTGTAAATACTGCCACTAATGTCTGTTTTTTCGTTACTACCGGCCAACCGGCTGGAGCTGAATGACTGAGGAGTTCCCACTATAATAACACAATCACACTCGACACAAAGTGCTTGTATTTGTCTTATTTTTTAGACTTTTGGGCTGGAGTCAACATGGAGTGTTTTATTTTGAAAATGAACCGGATGTTATGTTGTTCTTTTGGTGGGTGACATCCTGTCTGCTCTGTGCTAAATTCGGTTTATATGCTGCATATCTGCTCCAGCCTGCCGGAGCTGGGACGAGGCAGATACGCAGGACTTCTTTTTATGCCACATACTGGAGCACGACGCAGCGCAGCGGAGCCAGTAGAAATTAACATATAGACTACAGTGAAATCTATCAGCTCCGCTGCCGTGGCAGAGCAGTGACAGACCGGACACGTGTTTGACACAGCTGCGAGCTGGCTTGGCTGGCCTAAGAGGATGGTGTGTTCATTGGGGAGGGTAAAATTGGCAGTCCGCTGTTTCACCACCACTGCTGACTATTTGTACTATAAACTAGCCACCACAAAAACACAGACATCCATCCATCCATCCATTATCTGTACATTATATGTACGCCGCTTAATCCTCTGTAGGGTCGCGGGGGGGCTGGAGCCTATCTCAGCTGACTTAGGGCGAAGGCAGGGGACACCCTGGACAGGTCGCCAGTCTATCACAGGGCTAAACACAGACACAACCAGAGAATATTTGATTTGTGCAAGTGCAGTTAGATAGTTATAATCCTCCATGCTTAGATCTCAGTTACAAACTTTTTAACCCTGCTCTGAATTGTTGTTTCACTCTAAGTTACTCATGAGGTAACAACCAAGAGCACCTGAGTGCAAAACAGAGTGTCCCTCCTGCTCAGCCATTCCAGCATCAAGCTGAGCAAACATGTTAAACTCTGCATTATAAGCTGTCTAACGTTGGCTTGCTTGATTAGATTGTTGTGGCTGAATACTCTCAAAAGATGAGTGTTTGCCACACTTGTTCACATGGTGCTGGCTTTGCTTTGACAGTTAAACTGGTTAGGTAATATAACAATTCACAGTCTGCTGCCACCATCTGCTGGCTAAGTAGGTAAGTTGGAACTCAATACTTGCTCTTCATTGTAGCTGTATGTTAATGTTGGCAAATAGAGCAATGAACTCTGAAGGAAAGCTTTCATTGTTTTGTTTTTGTTTTTGTTTTTTTCATATTGATGTCATGATGGCCCTAAAGGGCACCCTGCGGTTAATTGAAATCCGGCTATTATTTGGTAATTTACGGCAGTTGCAAGGCAAGGCACAGCAGAAAAATAAATAAATAAATAAAAACGACCATCCATCGGCCCATTTCTGATCGGTCCACCGGGAAAAATCCTGGTACTCTCGATGGCCAGTCCACCCCTGCAATAGCAGTTCTCTGTAGCTGAGCGTGTGTCCACGCGTGTGCGTGTGTGCATGCAGTGCGCATGAATGTTCACTTGTGTTTAGGGCAAGGGTGGGGGGCATACAGAAAATATTTGCACCATGGCCTACCACCATGACTGTCTCAGTCTACGAAAGTGAAACTCTCGCCAAAATGCAACTTGGCTTTTTTTGTGAATATACATGGGTCAAACCTTCATGCAAAAGCATAATTACTATGAAAGAGGCACTTTTAAGATTTACCTTACTTTCATTTTTGGGGTCAAACACATTTTGTGCTTGGGGCACTTAAGCCATAGCATAATTTTTAAAACACTAAGAAGGCTCGACACAACATGAAACTTTCCTCGTAGTATCACCAGGGTCTCTACACATGAACAAAAGCACTGATAACATTGTTTATGTAGACAGAGTTTGCTAAAAAGAAAGTTTTTGAACAACTCACCTTAGCAGTAGCTTGTTCTGCTAGCCACCATCATGGCAGCCAAGAAGTATCGATCTCGGAATGCAACATAACCTGGCGGAGAGATAAGGTTGGACCGCTACTGTCTTCCGGCAATAATTATCCACGCAATATCTCACGTGGCTTTTTGGGCTTTTTAGTATTGTTTCTTATATGAGGCTCCTTTTTTAACTTCATGGTCAATATTGTTTTTCACTAATGACAAAACAATGAATTATCTGTGCATTTATATGGAACTGAGCTGTAGGAGTGGTCCACCTTAACTTCCACCTCTCTTTTTTAGTAAACTCTGTGTACACAAACAATGTTCTCAATGCCCAAATTCATGTGTAGGGACCCTGGTGATATTACAAGCAAAGTTTCATGTTGTGTCACGCCTTGTTAGTGTTGGCGAAAAATAGTGATTTTGATGCTATCATTAAAGTGCCCCAAACACTGCCATTCAAAATGAGTTTGATTTGAAAATGAAAATATGGTGAATCTTAAAAGTGCCTCTTTTGACATAATTATGCTTTTACATGAAGGTTTGACTCATAGACATTCACAAAAAAAGCCTAGGTTGCATTTTGGTGAGAGTTTTACTTTAGCTCTGGACAAGCCACAGCTTTGTGTTTGCTGAACATTTTAGATTAAGTTCTGGAGGAGACCGCTGCAAAACCTGGCTGCCTCCGACACAGCTGTTTCCTCTACTACAATGCAGACAAACCAGCCCACTGGTAGGATGTGACACAGTGACAGAGCGTTGCTTTCAAAAGGTTTTGAGGACAATCACACGAAAGGACACATCTTAATATTAGCCATCACAGATTAAGTTGGATTACAGTATAGGCCAGACGTTGTACCAACATGTTTGAAACCATGCTTGGGGAAAATCATTAGCACCCTCAAAAGTGCATAGTAGCAATTTCACAGGATTGTGAATGATTCGAGACATTAAAGTACAACAAATGTGCATTAACTATGTTAGCTAGCTGCTGTAGGGTAATACTTAGTATAAAATTAAATAGATTTGTAATTCAAATTTATGTGGGTGTCATTTCATTTGAAGGGGTGTGCATAAAACTGACATGACGCCTGTGATGATGAGGAATCTTGAATGTTGTTGCTCATGTTATTATGTCATTTTCATGGGGTAGTGGTTATTGACAAAATGACACTTCATGACAATAGTTGTAAATATTCATCAAGATTCCTTCATGACAGCTGTCAAGTTATACATTAGAAGACTCTGTTACGGCCTGTCAAGCTCAGTGGTGGACGTCAAAAGCTTTGTTCTTCATGCTATGTGCTGCCAGATGACTTTGCTACACCGAAGTGATATTTGGCTCCTGCTAAGTCGCTTTAAAAAACAGCTTATCAGTGTATCTGTGTGTCCTCTCTAAGACTTAATTATCACGTGTTCCCAGCTATCAGTGTCCCTACACCCTGCAACCCAGCTCACTACACATCTGCAGATGGCATCCCCACCTTGAGCTCAACCCAAGCCTTCACACACCACCTGGTCCACCAGCACCACAGTGAGCAACCGCTCCTCCATTCCTCTCTCCAACAGACTCTCTAATCAGAGTTTTGCTAAACCTAGACCCTGCATATTTTATTGTTGAAAACTCACTAAATCCACTTGATCTCTACTCCTGCCTCGCAGGGTAAAAAATCACACCGGAACCTATAATTATATTACTGATGTGCAAAATACATTTCGGACCCATACAGTACATTTAAAAAAATTAAAAAGTTGTCTTTCTTTGTACCTTTGAATTTCTAATGATATTTTAACAGAACAGTTTTCACAAGATCTCTCACTCAGCGGTGCCCAGGTAATGAGCAAGAAGTACCAACCTCAATAGCTTCTCCTCTGGCTTCGTCAAACTGGTGGACATGAAAACTCTCTTTTCAGAGAAGTGAAGCAGAGTGACCATGTTTGGTTAACACCACATTGGCATAATTAAATTTGGTAACCCACATCTTCCAACAGTTTTGGAGCAATTTAGCTGTTGTCCGCTGTCTTGAATGCAGACCATGCCCCTTCTTCTGTACTGAATGTGATTTCAGCATGCACACCAGACATCACCTCCACAACATAGACACCAGTATTGTAGGACGCTTCGAGCCATTGCACCCAATATCTTGTGTTGTGGATAATGCCCTAAGTTCTGGTTCGTCATTATATAACATATATTTTATTCTTGGACTTCAACACCAACCCTTTTTTTAAGGAATTTCCGCCTATTTGTGTGCCCAAATTGAAAAGCTTATAACAGAAGAAGGTCAAAATGCAAGTGTGATACTTAATTTGAAAGGTAATAACCTTTCGTTTCTGGAAACCTGCTTGATTATGGCTACAACACAAACAAGTAAATCAGTTCAAACATAGCTCTAAAATATGTTTTTTTATTCATCTCTAATAAGTCATATTTGAATAACAATAACTAGGATATGCTTTATGCCATAGTTATACCACATCAGCACATACCTTCTATATATTGTTGGCTACATCTGTGTAAAATGTGGAATGTAGGGACTTTCTATGACTACGTGGTGTCATCATCCATTTTCTATGGAGTAGTCTGCTGGAGCAGAAGCATCTCAGCAGCATGTAGGAAGAAACTGGATACACTTATCAAGAAGGCCAAATCCATCGTGAAGTTGCTGGTGAAGAAGTTCCACCCCTGCAGGTAACTATCACAGTACTGGACAGATCCTTCAGTGATACATTGATACCCCAAGTGTGTGAAGGAGAGGTATCGCAGGTCCTTCCTTCCTGCTGCTGTCAGACGTTACAACCAGCACTGCTCCTAGTAGACTTCACTCTGCACTGTGCAATACAAACTAGATACATAAATAATTTCTCATCTTTGGTTTGGTCATTTTTTGAAAACCCATATTTATTATTTGTAAATAACAATACACTGCCAAACTGTTTCTAATTATACTGTTAATACTGTACAATATTATGTATATACAAGTCTATTCAATTGCTTGCCTTTTTATTATGTTGTTTGTTTTGTACAATTATTACTGTTTATTGTAATATTACTGTCCTTTGGCAGCTGTGACAAAAATTTCCCCATTTGTGGAGAAAACAAAGGAAATCTGATTTTGATTCTGATTTTAGTTGTTGTGTCACTGGTGCTATCAAGTGGCCTTTACCTGTGACACTGAAAAACATACTGAGCCCTTTTATGACTATAGAACCTTTTATCTGGGGATGCGCGAATAGCACATATTTGAGACCAGGTACAAGTACAAGTACTTACATTTGGGTACTTGCCGATGAGATGCTCTTCACTTTCTGACAAATTAAATATACAAGATGACAACAACTTTGTGTTCTTCTGAACAAGCATGTGAAATGTGCCACACATTTAACTTACATGTAACCTTTGACACATTCAGTCAATTTCAGTATCACACAGCATACAACTGTAGCAGTACTATTAAAATTACACATATTAGCGCTGTCTGTGAGGACTAAGTCTTTTTTGGAAAAGGGAGAGGCAGATTATTTTGATGGAAAGAAGCTTCTTTGCATTAATAGCTGTGAGCCTGTTTCTGTTTTCATTTGCAATACATGACACTGAGCTTAAAACCTTTCCTCCAGATCCTCCTGCTTGTCTGCCTTTCCTCTAGACACCATGCAGCTCCAGCATCACCATTTTCTTGGTCTCAGTTACAAAGTTAAAGTTTCTGAAAAAGCTCTCTATACCTAAAATAGAGAAAATAATATTCTGGCTGATAACATACTAACTTGTCTGAACTTGTCATAATGAATCTTCAAATTACTTTGAGTAAATTGATTATGTAAAAGTTAAATAGCAAAATGTTATATAATGGTAATAATGGCAAATTTTTGTTTTTCATTCTACTGTCTTTCTCACATCGTCAGGAAACACACACACACACACACACACACTGTGACTGACAGACAGACGCACACTTACCTTGGATCAAGTGCCATAGAGTGAGCTGATATTTGCACTCAGATACTCCTAGAGCCTGCTTCTGCTTGATCAGAGACTGCATTGTGTAGAATGTACTATTCCGGCGGGTCTGCACATCTTGCTGGACTCTCCTTAATGGCTTGTTCAGCTGTGCCTGAATGTCTTCAAGGTTGGAGTCGGGTAAGGCACAATGTTTAAATGTGTTTAAATGTTTAAAGTTTAAACTATTTTCATGTCCATCTGCCAACACATCAGCTACACTTCTCTGGACCAAAAGACCCTCGTTAACAGGCTGAAGTGTGTGAGCAACACACACCAGATTAGGGAGTCCAGCATCACTCATGGCCTTGATCATATTTTTGGTGTTTAACAAAGCTTTTTTTTCTGAATGGCCCTTGTATGAAGCATATTGTCTAAAGCACCTTCCATGGCATGTGAACCCCGTGACTACTTTGCTTGTAGAGTGACTCTGTGGTGTAAAATCCTCATCAATCCACCATGCAGTTCAACTTATGAGAGTCATTGGGCTGACAGCACTAGTTCAAATGTCAGTGGTTAAGCTTGGTACCAATGTCCTGCAACAGGCTGTTGATGTGCTTTTTTAGAAAGTAATTTCAGCTTCAGTGATATGGTTTCTGTGAGGTGATGACATTTGGGGATCTAATGCTTTGTCTCCGGTATTCTGAGAAGATGACCGATTTTGTGACAATGGCGGGTCATAAAGGGTAATGTACAGGGTAAGAGTTTCTGTTATTTTTACCACCCATGGGTTGTCTTTGGACGTTTTCAGTCATTTCTCCAGCATTCGCTGCAAACTTGGTTTCTGCTGTTTCCCACTGCCCACCTATTGAACTCTGCCTTGTGTTGGTTCTTTAGATGTTATAACAAATTACTTGTTTTAAAGGATCTGTAATAAACAAGCAAGGAATGACTAGCAAGTGTTCAGGAGAGCTATGTTTTGGGCTTGCCTGAATGTCAGCTTCCTGTCGGCAGGTGCAGGTGACCCTGTGACAGGCACTGCCTGGTGATGATGGCGGTTTCGCCTGACTAGGGCTCCTTGCTCTGTCTCAATGAGTTATGACCGCTGTGTAGAATAGAATAGAATAGAATAGAATAGAATAGAATATTCCTGTATTGTCACTATGCACATGTCAAAAGGGTGATTTCATCTCTTTTTCAATGACCTTGTGTTAACTATTAACCAACAAATTCTATAATGAAAGTTCTCATTTTTTGTACGAGGGTGAGCAGTACTCAAAAACCCAAACACAGTGTTACACAGAAAACTTATTTATTGTGCAAAATCTAGGCAAAAATAACTGTTTAAGGACAACGTCTTTCCTTTAAATAGGGGTAACGTCTCTTAAAAGCAGAATTAAAACAATGTTAAAATTAAACAGTCTGAGAGACTATGATCCAGTCTTTGTCCTCCTGTATGTTACCGCGAGCCGTCCTACACTGTTTAGCCACTGCTGCCTATGCCTTTCCCGTCCCTCGTCCACCTCGGCTGAATTGCTCTCAGCGATACCCGTGGACAGCTTTTGGGTAGAAGCTCCAACTTCGGCCACCTCCCATCCAGAGGCCTCAAATACACTCTTGCTGGTGTCCACCACCGCTGCTGTGCTGCCCCAGTGTCTCAGCGTCTGTTAGAAAAAAGCGCAAGCATCCGATTATCGAACCTGCGCATCAATTAATCTGTGGGCCTGCTCTGACAGCGGATTGGCTAGTGCAGGTGTCAATCAAAAGGTGCATTCACTGTTCAAAATCATAATCGGCCGTTTCTACATCATACATGTAATCAACTCAAATCAAAAGTAAATACATTCCAATCATAACTGAGGAGGTTCCAGAACACACATGAAAATAGATTAATAAAACATCCAGTTAAACAAAATTGACAAAACACGGCCCATAACGGAAAAACAAATAAACAGCGGTAAGGCACCAGCATGACACATGTGTACAGTGACATTTCTTTCTCTTCAGGTCAGTAGAAACAAATAGTGCAAACTACGGAAGGGGAAGTATACCAAATAAAATATATTGTAAAAATATACACATATATACAGTAAAAAAAGAAAAAAAAAACAGTATAAAAATACGAGAGGTAGCAGCTTTAACACTGTAATTGTGCACAACAGTTGTGCTGTAAGATACTGCAAGTATGTCAACTGCTTCTGCAGTTTTTGTGGGTGGGATTGTTCATTATGGGGGGTGGATGGAGGTCACAGCTCTGGGGAAGAAGCTGTTTCTCAGTCTGTTGGTGGTGGATTTGAATAGGAAGTGTCCAGTACAGTTTGCCTTCAGCCTGGCAGTTAAAACAGTGTCCAGTGTAGGAAACTCCATCCCAATTATGTGTTGGGCTGCTTTAACCACACTGTGGAAGTCTTTGTGTTTGGCAGCCATGCAGTTGGCATACCACACCATTGCACAGGTAGTCAGGATGCTCTCGATGGTAAAAGTTGACCATCAGTTTCTGTGGGAGCTTGGCCTGTTTCCGCTTCCTAAGGAAAAACCTGTTTTGAAAAGCTGTGAGGTGTTAGAGCTGCCTCGACGCAGTAGCACCTTTAGAAAATGCACAACTTTTGCAGCCAGGTAAAGGCTGAAATCTGCCATCTTTTCTATGTGAAAGGGGGGGGGCGGGTGATATTTCTTCTTTTCAAAAAAGCCGCCACTGGGGTAGGCATAAACATGTGACGTGACGTAATGCACGAAGTTGGGCGTGAACAGTGATGTACAATATAATCGTTGGAAGAATTTTTAGCCCCCTGACAGAAGTGTCAGTCATAATTGCAACACTCAAGGCCGGCGGGATGCAGCATAATCTTGAATGGCCACTGCCTCGTCATGGGCGCCTCCCCCCCGCCATGGTATTAAATGTGGAGACCCGTGGCCCATATTCTGACCTCCTTAATCAAACAAAAAAGAAGTGTGTGGTGGAGCGCCTCACCCCCTCCATTAGCTACCTCAAGCGAGTAGACAGCTACCAGGAAGCAGGTCGAATTTGTCTTCAAAATAAGAGCTTTTAATTGCACCCCATTTAAGTTTAGAAGTGGAATTAGCAACCGTTAGTACAGTGGCGTAAGTATTGGCGGTGCAACCGGTGCAGCTGCAGAAGGGCGCCGTCGGCGAGCCGATGCATGTCTCCCTCCCCGGGCCGGGAGAGTGATCATACCGTGAATTACCAAAGCATAGCCGGGGCGTTTATTTGTTTCAATCACTTCACAGACCAGGCGGCAATTTGGAACTGGCATTTAATTCCCTCCTCACAAAAATCCGGGATGAAAATGTCACAAACTTCGCCAGCTTCTCGGTGAATTCTCTGGCATCCTTCTGGGCAATAGTTGTCTTCTGCAAGCGAAGTTGTTGCGGCGGAGGAAACGATTTAGCCAACCAGCACTTGCAGAAAACTCCTTATCTCTGCTGTCACTCACGGTGGCGTACATTTGTTTCGCCATCGCCCTGATCATTTTGTGGGACACTCTCTTGTGGCGTGCCCGTTCGCTGATAACTAATTCCCGCATGTTTATCTCAAGCTCCTCGCTAACCTTCTTCCTACCTCCAGCAGGCAGCCTGGCCCTGTTGCTGTCCTCCTCGGACAGACGCTGAAGCTCCGTTTTTTCACCAATCTCTCACTCTCTTGGGGTCAACAGAGAAATGTCTAGCGGCTGCTTCTTCTGACTTTTCCTCTGCATATTTTACGACAGAAAGTTTGAATTTCAAGTCGTAGAACTTTTTTTTTTTTTTGCTGCACCAGAGCCATGGCGATCATAACTGTGATACTGACTGACAGAAAGCAAACACAATACGTGAAAAAGGGGAAGAAGAAAAAACCGTGCAGTGTCAGTGGTCACATCTTCTTGCTTGATTTAAAAAAAGAAAAAATGAATTAGACTCAGCATTTATTTGGAAACAAAGGTTATTTATCAAAATATACGCGTACACCAGGCGTTTAAAGGCGACCCTGCAGTGAATTGAAACCCGGCTATCATTTGGTAATTTACTGTAGCTAAAAGAAAAGAAAAGAAAAGAAAAGAAAAGAAAAGAAAAAAAATAAAATAAAAAACGGCCATCCATCCATATATATA
>JARJLU010012441.1:0-22303 GCA_030272975.1 Sparidentex hasta | reverse complement strand
AAAAAATCAGACCACAATGTCGATTTTCTGTGTCCAATATCAACCCTGAGCCCAATCCATTGTTGGATGTTAGCATCCAGATAAGAATAAGTCTTTACTGTTCATTCACATTTCGCTACAGGCATTTTTGATATTGCAGATATTCTGACAAACTTGCTCAGAATAAATTTCGATGAGTCTATCAAATATGTATTTTATTTAAATATTGAGTAGTTGTGTCAGTGTGTCATCAGACAGTGGGAGACAAGCTTGACACATTTCATTTTGCAAAATATTGCCGAAGCTCAAAATGCGTTGCAATGTGTGGTCTCATCTATTTCAGTGAAAGTGATAGCTTGAATAATTCTAATTATATTGTAGTGACTTTTAAACTTTTTCATGTGTATGTTGCTGGTCAGAGCAAATGTTATTTGTATTTTGTTTCTGTGGAAAAACATTGAATACCCATTGATTTTTTGCTTAATTTAAGGTAATATAAGGTCGGCTGAGGCCCGAGGCTCCTCTTGGGCGTGTGGAGGTTGGAAGAGCTGGACTCAGAAGCTCAACATCGACCCGTTACGACACTGTCAGCGGGAAGACGGGACGGAAGCTGGGGCAGGAGGTGCACGCTTCAGTGGAGGAAGAGCAAGCAAGCAGAACAGTGGCCATGAGACAACAGGGTGCCTGGATGAAGTGGGAACAGGTGATGGAGCGGAACGTTACTTGGCAGGACATCTGGAAGTGGAACCCCCAGAGGATCAACTTCTTGACTCTGGGGGTCTGCGATGTCCTCCCCAGTGCATCCAACCTGTTCATTTAGGGGCAAAGTAGAAAAACCTGGATGCCACCTGTGTTCCAAGAAAGTGCCCCTTGAACACATCCAGAGCAGCTGCTCCAAGGAGCTGGGCGAGGGGCGTCCACCGCGTAACATCCAACCCTGTCCCATTGGCCTCAGTGATACCCAAGATATCCTTGGCCACAAGACAGCTCATCTTGCTGGAGCGAACTGTTCACTAAGAGGAGATGATTGAGAAGGGGTAGAAGAGGAGGAGGGTAAATACGCCTTTGGTTGACAATTGTCCGTAACATGGCATAACAAAGTTACATTATATGATTATTAGCCAGCTTTCAGAGGTGGTGGAGGAGGCGATGGTGTTTTTAACTTATCTGCGGTTTTGCAAAAACGTACTTAGTTTACATTTATTCTGCCGTTAGGGTTTGTAGGAGAGGAGACATCCACAACAATGTGGAGGCGGCAGAGAAATCATCCAGTGGGGGTGACCAGTGGCATGCATCTGGACTGTCTGCTGCACAGATGAGGGTTTTGGATGCAAGACCCGAAACAGCCAATAACTCCGGAATGTAGCACTGATCATGGATCTCCTGTATGTGAAACAGCAGCTGTACATAAAAACCATCGAGCGAATCAGAAATGTCCTTGTACAATCAATCTGTATAGTGTGACTTATCTCAGGGGTTTTGCTACAATCCAATGCAATCCAATGCAACAGACCAACTCGAAATTCTTCTACTGTGGAGGGTTTTTCCAATGTTTTTCTTTCTTTTTTTTCAGCTTTTGTTGAGAGTATCAAAGAGGTGATGATTCCACTGTTTGTGCTGCTGTTGCAGTGAATTGCTTGATATTGAAATGCGCCCCTTTTTCTAACTCCATCCACCCATCCATCTATCTATCAGTACGGGGTACAGCATGATTGATTAGTTCTTTTGGGAAGTATTTGTCATACAGCATAAAAGAAAATATTAACATCACCTATGTCAGGGTACACTCCAGTGGGTCTGGCATTCCCTTTAAAGGCTTGGTTTGCAAGATCAAAGGTCCTGCTTCTCGGCTGCACTTGGCATTCACAGTCACACTGTGTGAGCAGCACCGACAGCTAAGACATGACACTGGCAACATGAACCAGATTTCTATCTTTAGTCCCGTCTCCATCTATTATCCAAGGAAGAAAAAAAAAAATCACTCTGTCCCGCTCGAGTCCAGAAAGGATTCGCGATACCTGCATATTACCAGTGTGCATGCCTCAGTATTATTGCGGACCAAAAGTGATTCATGATGTGAATTTTTGATAGACAAAACAGACAGAGTGTGTGGAGCTCTGGCAGCCCTGAGAACAAGCAGAATATGAAATAGAGCTCTGTCTTTAATCAAATACACGCCAACTTTCATTTGAAAATGCAACATCCAATTTAAAAAAGAAAAACAAAAACCTGCACCTCATCAGTTTGTTAATCATTAAGAGAAATAAGTGTATCCTTGAAACCTTTTTTTTTTTTCTTTCTTTTTTTAGATATCTAGTGTGATGTGCTAGACATTTGGAATATTCACATTCACACTGAGTAATTTATCACAAATGGAATTGCCACCGTGTCATAATACTTTACTCTGCTGTGTTTCGTTACCCCACGTCAATATTTACCTCTTTACTGTCAAAGTAGTGGAGCTGTCTGGAACAAGAAGTAAGCAATGTGAAAAAATTGTGTCAGTCCTCTGAATGTATTTCATAACACACACAGAAAACAGTCACTTCCACATCGTGTCTCTAACCACTTTCACACCCATTATCCCCTTAAGCCTTAGGCCCAAGGGTTATACTGGAACTGGAGACTGTAAAAGCTGTAGATGGCATTGCATGAGAAAAAGCTACCATACAGTATGGGAAAAAACTCCTCTCCCTCTATCTCTCTCACTACCGGCAGTTACTTTCTGCACACGGCTTTTCAGTCTCTCTCCCAACCACTCGGCCATGTTTTTGCCCAGCATTATGCCAGAACTACTGAGCCCAGATCCTGTAATTCCATATGATTTCCCAGTATGCATAATCCTCTTCTTCTTCCCAGGCGACATTCCAGAGCACCATCCTAGGAGTGCTATAAGGAAGAGCCGCTGTAATCCAGCAGGAGGTTCATGAAATCCTTTGATCTGACACTTCATGATCAGGAGGGGGCGTTGTTATCGTCGCAACAAGGTGCCATGATAGCCGCCAATCCCACGGGAACCCGATGCAAAGTGGGCCCTTATCAGAGCCCATGGGGGCAGGAGGAAGCTGAGGGGGCTCACCCTGAGATCCACTGAAAAGGTGCAAAGGTCAGAGGATCCCGCTGGCCAAGTTCCTCTTATCACATTCTGCCTGGAGCGGGACAACTGCACTGAAGAGCCCTGAGATGTAAAGAAGTCCAGGTTGGCTCCGTGGGGTATTCGTCTGAGAGAATCCTCTCCATATGTAAGCACTGGCACAGTATGTCTTCGATGTGAGTTGCCCAGCCTGACTGTAAATCTACGCTTCATGGATTTTTCTCTTTGTTGCTTACGGACGGCAACACAATCACAGGAGTAAATGTCAGAAGTTTACGTTTTCTGGTGCAATTTTAGTTCTATGTTGTGACGACGCAGTGCTTGTATTCTGGTAAGGTTCAGGCACAAAAACGCAACTTGGTTCGGTTGAGGATTATGCATTGACTGACACGATTCTGATGCCACAAACACAGTTGGAAAGCCATCTACAGTGTTCTGTTTTTTTCGACTGCAAATTTTCAAAAATATACGGTTTTACTGCACTTTACAAGGCTGGAAATCTCCTGACGTCTTTAAAAAATGTGCCCTGGTTTTGCGCTTACCAAATGTTTAAATGCATTCTCAAACAGTGTTCTTCCGTTTGTCAGCCATCTCACCTGACTATCCCGCCACCAACGCCCCCTTCTCCCCTGGACATGACAGTCAGCTCATGTACACGTGATATGACGGGCATTGTGCAAATGTTAATCGGATGCATATAAAAACTCCAAATGTATCCACAGTCTTCAGAAACATAAAATGCCGACATTTTCCTCTACCGCCTGGGCTGTGGATGGATTCAGCGTGGCTTTAAATTGCATAGAACAATCGCCCCATTGTGTGATGTACCCTGCTTCACAGGCAGATGAATGCTGTTAGTCTTTGCTTCTTTGTGTTCTCTTTTTTTGCTTGAATAAAAGTTCACAACCCAGGACAAGAGTAAATACAACAGTCCTGAAAGCCCTTTTCATAATCCCCCCTAGTCACACTGACTGGGGACTCTATTGGAGCAGTGTCTTGCAACATCTGGCTACAGCTTAACCTTCCCCTCCAGCACCCCTGAGCCCAGGGGCGCACACACACACACACACACATGCCTCTAGGGTGTGAGGCGCCGCTGACTACAAAGTGATTTTACACTGTGACCGTGTGCCGTGCCATGTAGTGTGTGCGCCTGTAAGTCTGCTGATGGTACTCTGGTCTGTGTAGTGATGCCAGTTGTCACACACCAGGCCGTCAAAAGGCAGTGCTGTGTGCCGCCTGATAGTCCGGCGGCCTCACATCCCCAACCTTCCTCCTCTTCACCCTAGTCCAGGAAGCAGAACACAGCGGCCGCTGCACCGGCGCCCACTGGCAGCGACTCCTGAGAGATCACATAGCCAGGAGTTCAAGGGTGAAAAAAAAGACTACTGGCAGCAAACCACTGGAAATTATTTGAACAGGTAAATTCAATATTTATTCTATGTTTTTTTCCTTTTTCGCTTTTTGCCAGGTGGCTGTTTTTGGGTTCGCCATGCCGTATAGGCAGAGACAAGAGTTTTATGCTCTGGCCTGCTTTTGTTTATTGGGTTTGAAAGATTTTTTGTTTGTTTTTTGTTTTTTTACTCCAGGTTGTGGCATCACCATCAAATAAACTTTTCGGCACCTGAATGTTGTCAGCGTGGGAGTAGCCTTGTTCCGCAAAAAAAAAAAAAATAAAATAAAAAATAAAACGGAAAAGGTCTCCCGCTCATAAAAAATGCCCTCAGGAGAGAGATGGAAAAAAAAAAAAAAAAAAAATACTTCTTGTGTCCCTTCTGTTCATTGACCTTCTATTCATTCTCAGAAGTAGCAAAAAAAAAAGAAAAAATGTGGACAATATCTATAAGAGAAGGGTTACTTTTGAACGGAATGTACTGGAATTCACATTCATATTCCACCCAGGCTACTGTTGCTCTTTGTGTAATGTTTTAAATAGCCATAATACCAGTCCACAGTCCAGAGCAGCAAGCGAGGGTGAAGAATGATATAATTGGTTGTTTTATGCAGCTCGCCCTCTGCTCCTTCTCACTGCCGGCACATCTATTTCATCCAGTGGTGCTTTTAAATAATCAATATGCCCCATGGTCCGCTGCATATAATGCACATTGAAGAGAAAATGACACATGGGGGCTTGTACTGAGAGTGTGGACTTATCGAACCAATTGCGGCGGTTGTTTACGATAACTTCCGGGTAGAAATCCCCCCGTAGCTTACATACAACTTAATTTTCCGTTTTTCCCGAAGCTAGTTCAAAGTTTATACATCTCGTGGTTGGTGCTCTCTGTATAAGAGCAACATTTTCACTGGAGTCAATTTACCTGTTGGGTTTACCCAAACTAAAAGTAGCAGTCATCCCCAGATGTTGCTGCCGTGTTGATTTTGTTTATCAAAGATACGCAGGAAATTAAAAAATCACGGCAGCAACTTCAAATAGATTGGACATTACATCTGAATGTGACCAGTCTCTTCGCACTCCCAACATCCTGTCCAAGATTTGAATTGCTCGATTGCATATCATCGTCATCAGCATCATCGTCATCATCATCATCACGATATTTCACAATCAGTCATGTTATGTAGGAACATGTGAACTGTTTTTCAGCCAGCTTTAATTTGAAAGTCTCACCAGACATTAATTGTCACGTATTACTGCTAACTTGACTGCCTCGTAAAGTTCACTAGTAAAACTGATGCTAGAGCAGAAGGTGGCACGTCATAGACAGCAGCTTCAGGCCACTGACGTGTAACCTGAACTATGTTCCTTGGAAGTTGTTGACATGATACATATATACAAGTGTAACTTTCCCATGGTGCGCAGTAAAATGCACAGTGCCAAAATTTGACTTTGGAAGAAGATGCATGACATTCCCTTGAGATGGCCGGGGGGGAGAGAGACAGAGAGAGAGAGAGAGCGGGACAGGCTGAAGACTAAAAGCAAATTAGATCAAATTTAATTTAGAAACCGATGCGCACTAAAGAGCTAAGCCCAACATTCCGCGATTCTAATAGAGACATAATCAGCAAGTGGAGCGTGGCTATATTCCGACCGCACTTGGGAGATTTATGTTATTTTCGCATTCATTGGGATTCAGAATGCACTTTGAAGCTGTAACCAGGTGGGCCTCTGCCTCGGGCTGCTGCTTACATATCTTGTGAAGTAATCATCAGGTCTCAGCAGGATATTTTCCTCCCCTTGACCCCTCACGCATCACACACAATGCTGGCAGCTGATTTATGTTCCGTGCGAGAGAAATGGCACAACTGCTCAAGAAAGGCCCCTCCAGAGTTTTTGCACCGAGGGCTTCAGTTAACATATTGGGCTGTAGAATTTAAATAACGCCAGTGGATGAAGCAAAAAAAAAGGAGTAAAAAAAAAATGGAGCGAACTCTGGCTGTCTGCGAATGCGAGATGATAAGGAATACATTTTGGTCACTTTCAAATCTGCTTTATCTGCGCCAGAGGCCACAAATACTTAATCTCAAACTACTTTTTTGTAATGCGAGTCAGTTGTTTTGGGGGGAGACAGAGGAAAACAACTGGGACTTTTTTGTCAGTTTTCTTTTTCTTTTCAATGAGAATACTCTGAATGTTTAAGACCTTGATTAAGAGCCAAAAAAAAAAAAAATCTTGTTTATGAATTTCTCAATTTGATCTTGGCACCTTCCACTTTCAAATATCTTCTCTTTGTTACAAAGCACAGACAGAAAAGCCTGTGTTTTATCATTAATGCTGTATTTGCAATTTCCTTTAAAAGCCGCAGCCTGTAGAGTTTTTCCCAAGGGGTAATTGTTTCAATACTTCATACTGAGGGGGTGGTGGGGGATAATGTGTCCTACATTGAATAATGTCGAAACCAAAAGTACAAGCAAACACTTCTGCGCCCAGTCATTTTTCATAGCGCGGCTTAAAAAGGTTTCGTCTGCTCCTGGACATCCTGATGTCGGCTGGACTTTAATCGTCCCAAAGTGGGCACAGCAGGACAGAACCAACAGAGACAAATGTCTCAGTTTAGTATGATCACTGGCAGATCTGGAGCTTTTTCTATTCGTACGAGCCTTATGGAACTTCACTTGCCTCATCTCTCTCTCTCTCTCTCTCTCTCTCCCTCTCTCTCTCCCTCTCCGACTCTAGCTCTGGCTGCTTGGCACTGCATTATTTAGTGTATCAACTGAAGATTTATAAGTAGTAAACAGCGGATATTAGCCTTTGGCTTGAGAAGACTGGATGGCTGATCAATATCTCTCAAGTCATTGATGGCGAGTGAAGGAGCGATCTATTATTTAAAAATGATGTAGCAATTGAGTGAAATATGGCACACATGAGCGCACAAACACACACACACACACAAAACACACACACTGTTGCCTTCTTCATTTCAGCCTCTCCCTTCCATGCACCTCTCGGCTTGAATGACTAACACAATCCAGGACCTCCGTTTTTCTCTCCCCTTATCAGTTTTTTTTTCCCTCTGTCCCCACCACCAACACCACCACCATGCCTCCTGGCAACCATCCAGTCATCTGCAAGAGATAAACTTTGTCCCCCTCAATCAGACTGACCCATGTAAGAACCCCCAAATGTACTGAGCGGGTGATTCAATCAAACAAAAATTTTTTAAAAAAGCAAACTGAGGCTGGCAAAATGCTGAGCAGCAGCCTGCCAACTGGCTCCAGGAGGGGTGGGATGGATTGGCGGCAGTGGTGGTGCGAGAGAGGGCGGGGTTGAGCGCGGGAGCATTTTGGGGATTCCCTCGTCTCTGTCGGGGGTGTTGCAAAGCCATCCATCAAGTCTATTTTTATGGGACTATGGGAGCTAAACCACAAGCCTGAGGGGAGGATATTTAGGGCCTGACAATGAGAACTGAGGCAATTGATCTATTTAAAACAGCAAAGCAGTGGTGCGGCGCAAGATTTGTGGCGTTTTCATTTACTTCTGCATTTTTCACCTCTTGATTAGATCGGGATGGCCTTGGGGCAAACACTGTCAGTAGTTTCTATTTACTCCCCTCTAAGGACTGAAATGTGAGGGAGTACAAGGATGTCTGTCTCTAATGGCTGCCCCAATGGCAACCTTGTTTGTCTGAGTTTTCCTTATTTTAAAGCCCTTTGTGGGGCAAGGTTACACTCCCCAGGGGTGTGAGTACTTAAATGCAATGCAAATCACATTAATTCACTGTTTACTTTTACTGTTATGCGCGTTGTTTGTTTTTTTTTCATAGGGCATTAATTCGGTCAGACACTATCACTAAGTTTGTTTTTAATGTTAAATAATGTCTTTATTTATGTCTATATTTTTCCAACAATGTCCTTGAAAAACAAGGTGCTTTGCCACAAGGGGTTTGTCCTTGAAAACGCATAAGTTAATGTTTACGCAGCTTTTAACTGTTGGTGTGATCGACTGATTTGATGTTCATGAGGCTGTAAAAGGTCATTAAATCAGTGTAAAAACAGAACCAAAAAGGCCTTTCATAAGTCATAATTTGACATTCATACCAAACAGGTTAAAATTCCAAAAGAGGTTAAAACATGTAAGTCTGGTAAAAGAAGTTAAAACAAGGTTTAAACAAACCTTAAAAGATTATAAATATACCTACCTGTCAAGATGACCTAATCTGTGATCTACCTGTTGAGCCTTTTCCAGAGATGATGCTTGTGATTGATTAGTCTTGCCTGGAGAGGGGAGGGGAGCTCTAGGCCAGAATGCCTCATTCTCAATGAAGCTGCCAGAGTGGGGAGCGTTTTGTTGGAGCACCTTTATTGATATTTCCCCTTTCAAGGTACGAAATAGGCAGTAATGCTCTTTAATAGATACAAGTTGTTTTGTGTTGTTTAATGAACGTGGTGACTGAATTGCTGAGTGTTTTGGAAGCATTTTTTAAGCTTTCCTACCTGGTAAGCAGGTTAGCAGCTAGCTTAACCTAGTCATTTAGCATTAAGTATGGCACATATCATGCAATTTGATTATGGTTAGCAGTAAGGAACACATAGAGTATAATGTTCAATGTTGTTCAGATATGAAATTTTAAGTATATGCCGTATTTCACACAGGGTCTGTGTAAATATCTGCTCGGACTGAACAGGTTTACAGAGCATTGTTGCTGTGTTAAAATTCGAGTATACTTAATGGAAGTGTTCCATTACACAGTTGTTGGAAATTTACATTGAATTTATGTTGTTGATATTGATGGGGAATGTTATTTGATTATTGGCTTTTAATAAATCATTATTGTTAACCAATTAAATGTATAATATTAAAATTTGTTAATAATCATTTGCTCCTTCAATTTACCAGACCATTGGGCCATTTTTGTTTTTAGGCTCTGCTGGGTTAAGGGGGCCTCGTTGTTGGGCTTCTGGTTTTACCTACAGGCCTCTCTATTGTCTGCAATATGTGGATGAGGTCCCAACAATGTTCCATTTTTGAAGTTAAGTTGTGACAACATTGTGCTTACAATCTGGAGAGGCTAAGGCACAAAAAATACTGGGTTAGGGTTAGGAAAAGATCAAACCGTAACCCAACATCTGGATTAAAAAAAAAAAAAAAAAAAACCTTGACGGCTGTAAAACATACCAAACTTCTTAGACATCTGGTAAGACATTCAAAATAAAGCATGCTGCCAATCACAGTCACATTTTGGTTAGGTTTTATGAACAGAATTACTTGTCAGTTTTTGGCAGTATGACAACACAGCAAGCCCTCACAAAAGCCTACATGCAGAAAAATAAGAAGAAATACTGTGGTCAGCAGCAGGCCAACACAATGTAACAAGGACAGCTGTAAAGAGGCTTCTCAAATGCTGTCTGAGGGAACCCATTCAGTCCAAGAATTCAGCAATAATGAACTAATGTAGAAAGTGTTTACTCACTGGCTGACCCCTCAGTGACCTATCAGTGGGGGAAAAAAATGATTATTAGGTGGGTGTAACATAAAAATACATACTCTGATGGGATGCAGGCGATTTCCTTTAAAGTCAATAGAACCTGGGTCAATTCCATCAGGGAGCACCACATAGCAAGACAGTATGCCCTCTGGGTCTGTGGTCCAGCTCAATAATGATTTATTTAATAAATGAATTAAGTGCATGGGAGAAAAGAGTTGTAGCATCTTCACAAATGTTTTTCTCTTTACATCCCAGATTATGATCACTCACTGTCATTGAAATTGATCATTAAACGCGTCCATGTTGGTCAATAAAACAAGAAATCAAAACATTTTTTTTAAAGCAAATAATTGATTTTTGAAGGACATAAGGTAGGGTTTCTCTGCGATAGGTTGTCATGGACCAAATTAAAGCCATGATGGAACATTTTTACTGGTTTAAAAGGAAGAAGGGCCTGTGCTTTTTGTTAGTTCTGGTTGGTCGCAGCATGCTAAAATACAACACAATGATTTTTGCCTGAGAGAAGCAGCTCATGGGCACTGACTGCTTCTCAAGTCCCACCATAATCCAGTTCTAATGAGGCCAGTGCCAATGCTTGATATCTAATTCTGTCACTATTGAAGGAGAATTTTGTAACCATATTAAGCAAATATCGTTGAATAATCCCGTAAGATGATATGGTCGACTGCCGTTACGGGAAACAAGATTCAAGGTTGGCTTGTTTGTGCGGTTCGCCAAAAAAGCCCTCCAGGCAGAGCTTTATCCACCGAGAAGTGAACATCAGATGGGAGGATTCTTCCTCGACAATCAGAAACGACCTACCCTCTGTGTGTTTATATAAATCCACTTTTATTTTGGACTTTCTTTTCTTTCATACTGTCTTTACCCTCTGGTTCTGTTCGGATATGAATGGACTTTGCATTATTCTGTCCAATTTTGATCTGTTTTCTTTTTTTTTTGTCCCACTCACTCCAATTCAACAGAGACCGGAGCGGTGAAGGTGTTCCAAGAGAAACCATCCGTGGAACTATCCTTGAGAATGGACAAGGTCCTGTGTAAGGTACTACAGTATCTGTGCTGGCAGAGAGGCTCATTCATCAAATGGAGCCCATTTGCCCATCTCAAAATTCCAGTCAAATTTCAAATAGACTGGAGACTGAACTTTGTCAAACTTTAAAGGTATAAACCTGTAGATTTAGTAATATCTCTGGTTACTGGTGGTAGTACTGAGGATATCTTAAGACTTACTTATGCTCCGTACTCTGCATTCATTCCTTCCACATTTCTGCTCATTTCATGAAAGCTTACAGATACAGACCAAGCATGCAGTACTTCTGACAATCACGGGGGGGGGGCAGTGTAGCAGTGTAGCCAACACTTCAAGCGAGACACAACCCCAGGATAAGAGGAAGAAGTTTTAAAAATGGCAGAACTTTTTGAGGAGAGGTCATCAGTCGGGCGAGAAGTTTTAGACATCAGCTTAATGGTCCTTCCCCTGCACACAGAGACAAAGATTGATACGGAACAGCTGGGAGGAGATTGGACAGGAGTTGAATGTGAGCTGGACAGTCGAGAAGGAAAAGTCGAGATCGATTTGATGATTTGAGCGGCGCCCTCTAGGGGATGTATTGCTCGACATCCCTGCCATTGTACAGGACAAACGGACATCTGTTGGCAGTGAATGTTAGATTGTTTGAGATTGGACATTTCAAGTTTTGTACGCAAGGGAACATAAACGAGCCTTTAGTATAACAAGTCTCAGACTACTTTTATTGGCCAGTATGGGGAGCAGTTACACCTTGACTGGCTGTACTGCTTTTCCAGATAACTTCATTGGGAATGTGGATACGCTGAAAATATAAGCGCAGCGTGCATTGCCGACATCTTCTCAGTTTCATCCAGTACATGCTATTTTGTAAATCCCTCGTTCGCTTGCACGCCATTTGAATCCGAAGTGGAAATGGTGCCGGCACTGCCAATCAAAATTTCTATTCTATAAATGGAGTACATTCATGGAGTACATTTTTAGCTTGTCTGGTGATTAAATCCTGACTTCAAGCGTGCCTTACATTCATCTGTTAAGAATTTCAATTGGCAGAGCTACAGGAGCTCTCATTTTGAGGTCCATACTGGTTCTGCTGCACTAGAATTTATGCTCAACAGCGCGACATGATCAATTCAAGAATATTTAATAGTCACAAAGTTTCTGTATGGACATAGGCGTAGGGGTGTAAGAAAAAAGACTGTCTCGTGGTCATTCTGCATCCTTGATCTCACCGTCCCGATCTGCGACGTAGCAAGCGGCCAACACTTCTGATGGCGCCGACATGCTAATCCGTTTCCTTGCAGTGAGACCTTAAACTTAAACTAACCAAGTATCTTCGGTAATTTAGCTTATCTCGTGGATTCAGAGCAGCATAAGTTAGAGTATATGTTGTATACTGTAGGCCAAATCCAAACACACAGTACAGTACAGATCCATCTTTGCCTCTGGACAAGAGAACTGCTTCAAAGACGTCCTGAGTGTCACTTCAAAGATCCCTTCATGTCCTTGAGGTTTCCTCTCTTCTCCTCCTGTTTGGCTCTTCCGTGTTAAGAGCGTGTTTTAATCTACAACCTTGTAATCTTCCACCCATCCCTCTATCACCCCTCCATCACCCCTGGCTCACTCCGAATAATGAAGGACTTTTTTTTTTTTTTTTTCCGCTGTTCGCTCAGAAAGATGACACAAAATCAAAGAGTCATCAAAAGCAGGCATATGTTTCTTTGGCACAACCTTTGCTCAAAGGAGCAGGACGTGAGTCGGCTGGACATTAACAAATGGGAATAATGAGAATTTTCGAGCTCCGTGCTGTTGCCATATAATGAAATCATTACACATTAGCGACTTCTAAGTAATATGGTTTTTTGAATAATGAACAACACATCTCTTCCCAAACCTGGATAACCTCTACTTGGTCTTTCATAAGCTGATTTATTCAGGTCCTTCAGGTAATTTAACTTTTTTCCCCAACCCTGATGATTGCCATTAGTGAGACCATTAAGATTTTTTATTTGAAATGAGTAGAGAAGGCGAGCAGACAGTGAATTCTGCTTCACTACATTTCTCATGCACAAAGACGGTGTTAAAAGACTCAAATACCTGGCCCTGAGCTGACACTGACTTTCTAAGACACAAATGTGGCCTGATGTAGGAGAAATTGACTTATTACCATGCCACACTTTACACCTAACAGCTTTTAAAGTGGAGCTTCTTCTCATGCAGCAAGGGTTTTCAAGAATTTTGCCCGTTTATCAGGCAAACAGGCATACTTGTTGGAAAGTTCTTCTTTATTTATATCCACAAAATGCTGCATGTCAGTTCAAAAAAACACGCTATGGTGGGTTGAATCAGAATACTTTGAAATGTGGTCAGATTGCTGATTGTACTGTGTGTCTTCTACAACATGTGGGATGCTGTTGGTTAATTGTGTTCATTTAAAGGATCCCCACTGGCTGATGCCATGGCAGTTAGCTAATCGTCCTGGTGTTTACGATTAATACCCCGATATTGAGATTGCAACAATATTGTAGGGATGACTATTACTTTAAATGTACCCTATGTAAAAATATTAGTTGAAAACCAAAATGTACCTGAATTATCAACAGTATGCAAAATGACTTTTTTTGTATGTTTGTTACATTACGACGTCTATCATGACGTCAGAGATATCTGATGAAGCTGGCATGCTAGCTCTCCGGTCAATCCCAGGCCTGGTGCTCCGAGCTCCCTGTCTGGACCACTAGATGCACGGCTAACCGAGCTAACAAGCTAACAGCAGCCACAGTTACTCTGGTGATATGCTGCCCTGATTTTTTTGAGTAGCCTATCAATTTGACGGGTGGCCAATTCTTACATATAGCACCCTAAACAAAATATTAACACAATGTTTTGATGAATAATAATCAGTAATTTGGAAATCATGACTCAGTGGCTAAAGGTGAGTTACATTATTTTACTGTAATGCAACCTTTAAAAACAGGAACAGACACGTCACATTACGATATAAGAATACCTCCCAAAAAAAATCCAATATATAGTCACATTTCACAATAATAATATGATACTGTATTTCCAAGCTCTATCTAATATTCATGTACGGTTTCTTATTATACTTGTTTGTTTGTTCATAGTGGGCGTAGCATTCGGACATAATGCAGGGAACACCTGGTCTCAGTTCTTGAGACAGATTGATGAAACATTTCACTTTGACAATTTCTCTCACTCAGTGTGAGAGCAACTGGCTGATTGCCTTTTTCACTGATAACCGGTGCTGCATCTCTTGGGGGGGACTTAAATCCCACTCACCAACATCACAACTGTTCAGTGAAAAGCACTTCCTGGACTACATCTGTCATTCTACTCACTGACAAGGTGGGCAATCTAACTGAGTGTTATGGCTTTGTTAAAGCCCATAGATATACACGCAAGATTATGAAGCTGCCATTGTAAAGATGTTGGAAAAATGAGCACGTTCTCCCGCAGAGGCTTAGTAAACTCTCCAGTGACTCGAGTTGGCTTTGCTTTCTGTCTTCATACAACAATGTATACTCGAAAAGGCATTGCTCTTTTATTGCAGTCCTGTGGCTTTTTATTTTACAATAATTTAGGTATGTCCTGGTCATTGGCGATTGCAGAAATAGATTATTGGAAGCTGTTGCCAAGATAGGGATCCACCCTGGGTCTGCCTCTCACTGTTCCCCAGGCTGTCATTGAGAGTTGTAAAATTCTCCATAATTTACATTTTAACACTTCCTGAAAGACACAGGCCCATTAAGAGGCCCTCAGGAGGAGTTTCCTGTGGTTTATACTTTTATGAATCTTCCAGACGGGTTTTTACAGGCTCTGCCTGGCTGCATGTGCCAGATAGCCCCCACAGCTACAGCACAGCATATAAAAAGGAATGGTAATTAACGGAATAAACAACATTTTACTAAGGGATGCAGTGATAACAAAATTATCTGTAGGAGAACAGACAATTTCTCAGGAAATATTGTCGGAGGGCAGGAGAGAAATTTGGGGTCGTAATTAGTGTGAATGCGTGGCATCCCTGATGGTTTATTGATTGAATTAATTTTTCATGTTTGTGGCTATCCTATTATTGCCACATTGATGGTCATTTACCATGGCATGATATGGTATGGGTGATTTATCATTAATACAGTGTGTTACACTATTGAATTTAAATAGAGCTGAATCATTCAGCTGATCATCAATTAGTCAATCAATAGCAGGTCTGATTATGCGATTTATCATATATTCCACAAAAACAGCAAAGATTTAAGAGTTTCGGCTCCTCGTAAGGATTTGTTTGGTATGAAACCGCCACTACTTACTTCGTGGGTTCAAAAGTTGAGCACAACAATCTTTTCTATTTTACAAATCCACTGGGGAGATAACATGTTGTTATTGATACAGCTCACACATAGGAGACATTAGACAAACCTGACAGTAACTGGAGCCCGGAGCGAGATTTAACACATTTGTTTAAGCACCAAATCTCTGGAACACATGATTCAGGAGGCTGTAAGTGATGTTTTTGGTGCTTGTGAACTCCCTGACATGAAATATCAACAACGTCAACACTTACCCTTCCACCCTGACTCCATTTCTCACCTCATTATTCAGTGTTACAACTCAGTGCAGAGTCCAAAGTCATTACAGCTCTGATCATCCAGGAGGAAAGGGAGTGCAGACAACCCTTGCAACAAAAGCCCGAGCTGTCAGACATCCCTCTACTCCTTCCTTCAAGCAATGTGCTTCAAGCAGCACCTCTCAAATATGTTTCTCTCATCTGTGTTTCTCGCTGTATGAGTTTCTCAAAGAATGTGGCAATGTCTTCTTCTTTGCATACCTTCCAGGAGGGAAGTAACCTGTTGGAAAAAGACACCTGGGGATGGGCTCTATAAAACATTACTGCTGAGATGAATGAATACACAGAGTAGTGAAGCTCCTGATGTTCCTAAAAACTACTACACCTTGTTCTTATCAAATGGTAACCTGCATCACACTTACTCCTCCTTCCTTTAGACAAGACTGTTGGTGATCTCATTGTTCAGTAAGTTTACCTGAAGGTGAGGGGATGTCAAGCTGAGCTATGATTTACAGTTAGGCTGACAAGATATATAAAGTAACCTCCAGAGCTTATGTCAATACTCATCCCAAAAAGCAGTCCTACAGGCCCCTCTAAAGCTATTTATCTGTTGAGAGCTTTCTTTGGGATTACTTTTGCTTTTGCTATTATTTTGTCCACTCTTTGCTGCAAGAGTGTGTCTGGGCTTATTGCCGTATTGACCCGAATATAGGACGACCCTGATTATAAGACGACCCTTCTTTTCAAGACTAATCTTCAGAAAAAGACAGTAATAACCAAAATTGACTCTGAGGACCACGATAAGCTTTTCTCTTACTGTTAGCGTTTTTCAGACGGTTTTTTTGGACCCACCATCTTCAGACATTACGCTCCGTAACTCCATAGTTGTTTAACACCTCTTCACCGAAAAAACCTCATCCTGTATTCAGGTCAATACGGTACCTCAGCTGCTCTGTAGCGCCCTGTGCACTCTCACTAATGGGCCCACAGACACTGCAGCTGCGACGGCCAATGTGTTGGTGTGTTTACTGGGACAACTACATCTCATAATCCATAAGTGGAAGACCCACTCCTGAGCTACAGCCACAATTATTTTGAAAGCAAAACATATTGAGAGGGAACGAAAAATATTGTGGAAGAAGACAGCATATTGCGAGGTAAAAACTATGTCTCGTCATGACCCTCATAAATGCTTGTTTTTCTCAAAACATCACTTTGGCAATGGGATTGCAATGCCATTTTCATGAAACTGTGTTTCTTTTAGGTGAACCCAGCTCTCATCCGCAACAAACAGACAGATAGATATAGAAACATTCAGTAAACAAAGGTCTTTAAATAACATTTTATTGTCCTTCATAGCTTGACAAGATTTTTCTCTGAGAGCTACTTACCCTTCATTTACAAAAAGCATCCCAATGATAAGATGATCTCAGCCCTATTTACAGAATATGGATTCAGATAATCTTAGCTTTCGGGAAGTTGGCCCCCTCCTGGGGGAAACATAAAATATAATAATGGAAGAACACTCTAATTGAAAGTGTAGATATGTTCATTCCAGCTCAGAATAAATAGCTTTTCTAATGTTTACCCATCTTTAGCAGCTCACTGAACACATCCAAACACTGAGGTGAGATATTTCCATCATTGCAAAAGTCAATTCTGTCTCTTTGAAATGAACATTTATTGTTCTTTGCAATAGCAAATAGGCTCTGAAGGAGATATGAGGAAATATCGTGAATTAACTTACCTGGAAAATCACAAAGTGAAAAGTATTTCCTTTCCACCAGAAATATCAGATCTCACAGTAAAACATACACAAATACTGACAACAAAGTTAATCAGGTAGCTAGTTACTAACTTGTTAATGGATATGTTTAAGCACCAGAATCAGTGTGCAAGGGTTGGGGATGAAAAAATATAGATGTATCTAGAAACTGGGAACACTGAATGAGCCTCAGAGTGTTTGTAGTGCAAACCCCCAATATTGCTCTTGGCAGTGGTTTTCTATGAAAAGTCGTATAACTTGAGGATAATCCCTCACCCTGCTTTAACGAGCAACGAGTGCGCGGGTGACGTATGTCAAGAAATGTTTACCGGTCATGCTGGTGGTTCCTGGTAAAGTCGGTGACTCTGCAGATGTCTGGGGTGTAATTTTCTGGCCTGCTGGCATCCCTTAGAAAGCAAGAGAAAGTAAAAATAGCAATAAACAGCAAATAAAAACAAGGGATGGTAAAGAATTGGAAAAGAAGTTTTTGGAAATGTGAAGAAAACCTATATTGTAGTATTTACAGAATGTTTTATTTTCTCCATTTGGATTCACTTAGTTTCGCGTTGTCTCCAGTTGTCTCCGTGAAACTTTTGTGTGATCCGCTGCCGCTGACAGTGCCACTCTGGCCCACAGCCAATGAAGATGACAGATTGCTTTTCACAGAGCATGTTTTGACCTGTCATGGTAGGCAAAGCACAGGTTTAAACAATAACACTAATTAAGGGCGGTTCTGCTCCATTTAAATGTCAAAGTCGGTAAGACAACACGCGTGGACAATGCGACACTTAATTGAATTCAGCCATTAATAATGTTAGTCACACCTGTGTTTTAAATGTCAAACCGTGTAAAGAGTGAAGTCCACAGGAAGAAAAATGAACTCATGTGCCCAGTAGTCTCAAGACTTTTATTTTCCCTTTTGTTGTATTTTCTTTGTGTTCTTCGGTTCTATACTGAAAAGGATACAAGAAAGTCACAACACATTTTCTGATCATGATAAGTGATCAAAGTACAATTCAGTGACACGTTCAGTGTCTAGCCTTCAGCTGAATGTCGAGACTGATTCAAACTACGGAAGGAAAAGTGGACTCAGAGGACACAACGAGCATTTCTGTGTAGGAGCTGAAACTCGCTTTCCTCCTTCACATTGTGTGCGCGCCGTCATTGGAATTTCCGCTTACAAATTGCCGATCTTAGACAGACTTGGCTTTGTGAGCGCAAAATGATGTGAAATGAACCATAAACCTACTTAGAGAGAACTCTGAGACAGTGCGTCAGATGGTAGTTTACTCCATTATCGTCAAAATGCCAAACAATGAAAATACAGTAGGTGCAAGGCAACACTCAGCTAAATGGCTCAATGCTGATGCTCTAATTGTGGAAGCAATATCTTAAAAGCTGCAGAAGTCTCTTATTAAAAATCAATACGTATCACTTCCATCAAACGTCCCATCTTCAGGATTTTTGTAGAGTATTTGCTGTATGGCACCAGGAGATGCTGTGTGCATGAAGCTGTGGGCACAATTATTGTGTGCAAGAAGGTGGGTAGGAGGGTGAGTAGCTTCTTAAAAGCATACAACACTCTTTGTCCTCAGTCACCTCGTTTAGAACAACCCCTCCGTTTACTACATATTATAGAGTCTTTGGTATTTAAACTACATGTCTGCATATTTTTCTTTGACCTTGATCGTTTATGTATCTTTTGATTTGCTCACCTCCAACCAAGTCGATCATAAAAAATAAAAAAAACCCAGCACAATTCAGTAAGTAACTTCACCCAAGGCTGAACATATTCGAAGATAAATGAGAATGTGTTTGCACTGTGATGCACAGAGGGGGTCTGCATGGAAACTGCAGCTTTCAGAGGCTCAACAGCAGCAGACACGCGGAACTGAAAAAGAATCAAATCTCGACACACGGCGAAACATGTAGTCCTGCAGCCCTTTTCATCACACAACATTCAGTTATGAATCCTCTTTCCTTGCATGGATTATTCTTTTATCGCTTAATATATATATATATATATATATATATATATATATATATATATATATATATATATAATGAATACAGTATTGTCCTGTAAAAAGATGTCTGACGCTTTAAGCTTGTGAAAAAATTGGCACACAAACGCCAAGGTTAACTTGTGGCACCTCCTACTTAAGACAGGTTCATTACCATTACCAAGAGTACTTAGTTAAACTGAGACAATGATAAATTATAACATTCTCATACATGTTGTTTGATCATACAGAAATTAGATTTATACAACACTACAGTCATTTCCATGTTTTGCATAGGTGTCTGTGTTCATCTGTTTGTTCATTAATTCATGGTAACATATGTGCATAACTCACGAGGGGCCCTAACCACTCTGAAACTCGAACTGCAGATGTGTCCTTAGTGACTCTGTGAGGACACTCCCACGCAGAGTTTTAAAGGCTGCAGCTCCCCTCCAGTTGGTTAGAACTGAAGAAGCCTCTTGGATGAGATGTGAAACATCTTCAAGAAACTGAAACAGGTCCAGTCGCCTATGATACAGCACCTAGAATTTACCAAGAAGACTGAGAACCTTCATCAATACCTGCAACCTTCCTCTGTCTGTGTGTACATGACCGTGTACATTGGGGCAGCACGGGGTGTGATCAGTGTTCGCAGGTTTTCACTTCTACGGTGCACCACCTTTTGTTTGAATGTGTTCGGATCGGTTTGTGTCGTGCTTTCGGTCAGTGGGGAAAAACCAGAAATGTATTCCTCTTACTGAAAATAATGACTGACCCCGGCATTGCATTTCCTTCTAAATGCAAAATTGCTTCAGCAAAATACTTTGAGCTTAAAGTGACTGGAAGCTGAATTGAGCTTCATAGGTGAGGATTCTCAGAGAGACTGACAGTGTTAACAACCCTCATTGAGTACAGAGAGGCGGTAGAATCAGAGACTCTCCCTTCCACTTTCACAACTTTCTTTAAGCGCGGTGAGGATTTATTTATTTATATTACATTTCAGCAGTGTATCATTCTGAACTGTGCACAATATTTAATAGAAATTCTGGTATTTTAAGATATCCTTTCAGCGTCTTCTAGCATGCCTCGATGTTTTTACATGACCAGAGAGCTCACACATGCCTCTTCAGAACTCTGCATGTGCCTCAGCGCTTGTTTACAGTTTACACCAACGTGCTTTTTATCTTTTTTTTTTTTTTAAAGTTACTGTGAAATACACAGCAAATCTCTTAGCCTCTGCAGTGCGATGCAAAAACACTGGCCGTGAAACTTCCTCAAAAGGAGGCTTGAAAAGGGAAAGAGAGCAGTTTGAAGAAATCCTCTGATGCCGAAAAGCATCTCGGAGAGCATCGCCATTACTCAGCCCGCTCTCACAGACCACTAGAACACTAACAACACGAAGGTAGAAAAAGGTGAGAAAACTCTCCCTCTGCAGTCGACAGAGAGTTAGCAGAGTAGTATGGATGGCCGTGTCAATACAACTGGCTCCGTGTTTTATGGCCATAACAGCTCGCCATCCATCCTTGGTTTACAGGTTATTGATTATGGCAGACTCAACATCATGTGAATTCTATTTGTGCCCTTGGCCATGATGCAGAGTAAAAGCATAACTGCCCATTAAATCTTCTTTCAAAGCTCAAGAAAAATCCCCAGCCGGCCTTGATAGAAGCAAATCCTCGAAGCATCAAAGTCTGTTATCAACCGCGCTGTCTTTATTTTAGGTTTTGGTAAATAGGTTTGCGGTTGGAGGTAATGAGATGTACAAGTAACAAGAGAAAGCACTGCGTGTGCTTGAGCAAATACAGATGGTGTGTGACGGTTAGAGTCAAGTGACAGAATCGGAAAATGGTCAACTGCTGCTGAAAATGTCTGATAACTCATAATGTCATTTGTGACCTTTTATTTATCATGGATGCATTGACTGTTTGTTAAAAACTTAGTTTCTTTTTAAGATCAAGATAATTTTTTTACAACATCAAATTACAGTAAATGTAGCAAAGACATTTTTTTAAAAAGGATATCAACAGAAAAACATCATTCTTCAAGATCATTAAACAAAAGATATTTGTGTTAAATCTAAAATTAACACAAAAAAAATCTGAAAGAAATTATCTAAATTAAAAGATCATAATTTTATTCATGTATAGTGACAAAGGTTTCTGGTTGTGGTATACTACCACCTTTGCTGTTTGTTAATGTAATGAACATATTAATTATTAATTTATAGGAATATGAAGCTTATATATTGCTAAAACAGACAAGCCAGAAAATCAAGATGAACCTAACAAAGGTGATAAAGTACTGTGAGGAGCCACTTTGTGTCAGTTAATAATGTGCTAAAAGTAAATATTCCCATGTTTGAAAAACTAAGCTTCAATTAATCAAAGTACCACAACTATGTGCATTTGGGATCTTTGGGGAGTTTTGGTGCAGCTGCCCACTCGGTTAAATAAATCCAGCCTGGGTTCTGACTCTAACTGCCTTTTTAATAAGATGTCTTTTTCCCTTTGCCTATTAATACATATGGAGCCAGCATATCCTTAGCACTCCACAAATGCAGCCTGAAAATATACTGTGAAATCTAATATGATCTTTTTCTGCATATCTGGTGGCTTTGCTCATGTACATGTCCTGCAGATTGCATGGCAAGGGCAATCTTTTCCTTAAAAACATCATTATGATGGTGAATCAATCATTTTAACCTTAATGCTGGCTTGTCTTGGCAACGTTAACCCTAGGATCCTAGCATAGCAACATTAACATTAGCTCATTGGAATGCCACATTCACTGTCTGAATGTTATCTATAACATCTTTTAAAGGCAAGAAAATGTGACTCTCTGGAGTAAGATAGTTGATTGAGTCTCATCTCCAGAGCATACGCCAACCTGTGTATGTATGTGTATATATATATATATATATATATATATATATATATATATATATATAT
>JARJLU010012440.1:0-23308 GCA_030272975.1 Sparidentex hasta | reverse complement strand
TGTGTGTGTGTGTGTGTGTGTGTGTGTGTGTGTGTGTGTGTGTGTGTGTGTGTGTGTGTGTGTGTGTGTGTGTGTAGCCCTCCTGCTTCATCGTGGAGAGTGTCGTAGGTTGGAGTCTGGTCTCAGACTCAGTGTCGGGTGTCCGGTGCTGGATGAGCTTCTGAGGGGGGGTCTTCCTGTTGGGGGCGTCACTGAGCTGTCAGGAGAGAGTGGAGCAGGGAAGACACAGCTGGCTCTGCAGCTCTGTCTGTCTGTACAGTACCCAACACAGCATGGGGGACTGAACTCGGGTCAGTGAACACACCGTCAAGATAATGGAATGATTTGACACGTCACTCACTGTTCTGCCTCAGTAACTGCTCTCACTGGCTGTAATCAGTTTTTGAAGCAGTATGTGAAGTTGGGGTGCGTTCACTGACTTGTCTCTCTGTAGGAGCCGTGTATATCTGCACTGAGGACGTCTTTCCAAGCAGTCGTCTGCAGCAGTTGATCTCAGATCAGTCCTGTCTTCGCTCTGACGTCCCTCTGACTCTGATCAACAGACTCCAGTTCAGTGATCATGTTTACATCGAACACACAGCTGACCTGGTGAGTGAGTGTGTGTGTGTGTGTGTGTGTGTGTGTGTGTGTGTGTGTGTGTGTGTGTGTGTGTGTGTGTGTGTGTATACTGACAGGTGTTTGTTTACCTGAAGGAGTCCCTCCAGGTGTGTCTTTCGCGCCGTGTCCCCCTCCTGTTGGCTCGTGGTGCGGTCCGCCTCCTGATCATTGACTCTGTGGCAGCTCTGTTCAGGTGTGAGTTCCAGGCTTCTGATTGGCTGGAAAGGACCAAACAGCTGCTCAGCTTTTCCTCAACACTGCATCACCTGAGCCAGGAGTTCAACACACCTGTCCTCTGTATCAACCAGGTAACACACTAGCCCTTTTTAGATAGAAAAGCGGCACATTTGCTCCAAGGTAAGGGCAGCAATGTGCCGGCCTGTCGTAATATTCCTCCTTTTCCAAAAGCCTCTGAGGTAGGCGTAAACATGTGACGTGATGTGGAGCTCTAAGTTGGGCTGTGAACAGTGACAAAGAATTTGTCTTCAAAGAGAGCTTTACATTGCACCCCACTGGAGTTTAAAACTGGGTTCTTAGTGGGGGGCTTTTAATTTGAAAGTAGTGACCGTCCTTAACTTGCTGGCACAACAACAAGCTAACACAACTAAACAGCTACAGAGACCGAGGAGACGCTGCATCTCCTGGATCTCTGCAGCTGTCCAGTTGTTCATCTTAATGTCCGCAGATGAAGTGATGGACCGACTGCTGTGATCAGCTGTTTCCTGGTTTTAAAACTCCTGGCTGTAGGTCGCACAACAGTGCAGGTCATTGACACCTCCACCCACCTCACTCAGAGGCCGGCACACTGACGCCTCGTTTTAGATAGCAGGTGAGGTGGAAATAAGTGTTCCCTCTGAGGCGGAAAATCGGCGGACCAAAACAGACCCCCAATTTGCCGCCTCTGTCTAAAACCACAGACCAAGCCGCCAAAGGACGGGCAAATTGGCGGCTTGCTGCCCAGGATAAAAACGGCTGTCGGGAGCAGCCCAAAGTATTGGGTGGGAGAAGTGTCTTCCCCAATACAGATGGTTTTAAGGTGCATAAACACCTGGTGCCAGTACGTACATGAAGACTAGGGTGCAGTTAGTTTGGGTTAGGCAGCTAGGAGGGGGTGCTGCTTTGTCACTGTGTGACTCGTTTTCTCTTTTGGAAGAGGGCCATGAAGTTTGCACAAGGCCCAGACAGCTTTCTCTGCCCTCAGTTCTGTTGTCAGTGCTAGTTATGGCAAAGTTAAAGTATACGAACTGGCGCCAGAAGCTTATAGGCAGAGTTTTGGAAGCTGGAAGAGAAGAGACCAGCATCACCATGTTGAATTTATTCAAGAGAGTTCAACTCATTTCAGTCAGTGGTGTTCAGCATCCAGTGTGGAGTTGTATGAGGATTTGTGTGACCTGATTGTGTTGGAACTGTTCAAGAGTTCATGGCCTGCCCAGCTGGCCGCCTATATCACTGAAAAGAAGGTTAAAACAGCAGTGGCAGTGTTGGCAGATGAATATGTTTTAACGCATGGTAGTGATTCAGTTGGTGGCCAGGGCCAGAGAGAGGACCAGTGGATCAGAGCTTTAGGTTTAGGCCTAATAGGCCTCCAGTAGCTCCTGAGATTTGTCATGCTGCTGTCACACATGTCCCAGGGACAGATGGGAAGTTTGATCCAGGCAGGACTTTTCATGCCTGTAAGAACAAGAGACACTGGAAAGGGGAGTGCCCACTTAGCAAAGCTGGTCAGATATCAGCAGATGCCAGCAGGTGTTTGTGTGAAGCCAGTTGGCCTGGTGACCTCTGCGCTTCACACTAACATGTCTGAGTTTGTTCGTCCATCAGGGACTGTGACATTTAAGCATGTGGATGAGCTGTATATGCCTTTTGGAAAGGGGAAGGTACCTGTTAAGATTCTGAGGGACTCGGGATCCAATCAGAGTCTTATCTTGAATAGCGTGCTGCCTTTTTCAGCCCATACAGCTACTGGTGGGAAAGCTCCTGTACTGGGTGTCGGGATGGTTACACTCTGGGTTCTTGTTCATCGGTTCTTGCCAAAGATTTGGCAGGGTCAAGGAGCTGGAAAGAGGGTCCACCGCTTGTGTATGCGGGTTCAGTTTTGCAAGTGTCCAAGGAGCCTGAGGGTGCTAAAGAGAGCCTGAAGTGTCTTCCCCCTGTGCTGTGACCAGGAGTAAAGCTCTGTCAGTACAGTCTGAACTTCCTGAACAGGGTCAGTCTTCTTGGGCAGGTGAGCGAGCGTGACACGGAGGTGGGAGATGCTCTGCCTGTGAGGCAGCGGACTTATAGGCTGCCAGTGGAAAAGCATCAGCGTATGGAGGAGATTTGCTGCAACATGGGTTGGCATGCTCAGGCTGGGCTTCTCCATGTTTGTTGGTAGAAAAGGCAGATGGGTCGGACAGATTTTGCCCAAATTTCAGAGGGTTAATTCAGTTACCATGCTTGGTTGTTGTCCACGTCCTCGCATTGAGGACTGCATTGGTCAAGTGGGTGGCGCTGGATTTGTGATGAGGCTGGATCTTTTGAGGGGTTGTTGGCAGGGGCCGCGGAAAGTTCATCATTTATTACACCATGGGATACTGGCTGTTGCGGTCTTCCATGCACCCCGTGATTCTGCACTCTGCAATTATGTCAAATTCAGCGTTATTCTGCATTTCGTTTTAATCGGCCAATTCCATGATTCCATCCGTGATTCCCTGATTGTGGAAATCATAGGGCCCTACATATTATTTGTACATATCAACACACTGTTTATAATTATGTATGAGTATTTCCTATCTTTTTAATATATTTGTACTATTGTTTATTACAATAGTTCCTTTGGCTGCTGTGATGAAGGTGTTTGATGGACAAACAAAGGGATTCTGATCAGTTCTGTCCTTTTAACAAAACTTTATTGACAACATGCAGGCGACCAAACCAGAGTTCATTAGAGAAAGTATCAGTTTTATGAACAGCACTGTGTACACGTCATCTCGTCCTCAGAGGATGAAGTACAGAGTTTCCTCCAAAAGATGATTTGCAGTGTTGCTGATCAACGACAGACTTTATTAGATGTTTGACTTGTTTGTGTTTCAGGTCACTGACGTGTTCAACAGCTCAGACGACACTTTGGGGTAAAAACAATTTAACTGTTCAGTGTTAAAATCTGAAAAATGACTGAAAGACAGAAGTTTGATCAAACAGAAGAACTGCAGCTCAGAATCAAATGAAGACGTTCAGCTCATAAAGTCTGTTTTCTGTTCTCATATTTGAAGGAAAGTGAGCGACTTCATCAACAGATACTAAAACATCTTGTTTTACTTCTCTCAGTCCTCTGTCCTCCAACGTGTCACCAGCTCTGGGGTTGGCCTGGGCCAATCAGGTGATGGTTCGGCTGATGATGCGGCGCCTCCAGGAGACGGTTGCCAGGGGCGACCAGCGCAGCGCCCTCCGCAGGCTGGAGGTCGTGTTCGCACCTCATCTGGCCCGAGACGGACGAAACGCCGCTGTGTGGCGGGAGGGAGTCCGAGGAGTGACGGGCTCAGAGTGCACAGACGCACAACACTAACGAACGTATAGAAACATAACGTGTATAAAGAGTCACAGAAACATATTAAAGTTTGCAATTAAATCAGATGATGTCACCGTTTGAATTTGTAATTCTACATGGACGAATGTTACCAGACAGATGAATGTGAGCTGAGAATACAGCAGCATTCTGATGGATGTTTCTACACATGAATCTGAGTATTATAACAAACAGTATCTGAGTATTGTTACTAACAGTATCTGAGTATTATAACAAACAGTATCTGAGTATTGTTACTAACAGTATCTGAGTATTATAACAAACAGTATCTGAGTATTGTTACTAACAGTATCTGAGTATTATAACAAACAGTATCTGAGTATTATAACAAACAGTATCTGAGTATTATAACAAACAGTATCTGAGTATTGTTACTAACAGTATCCGGGTATTATTACTAACAGTACCTGAGTATTATTACTAACAGTACCTGAGTATTATAACAAACAGTATCCGAGTATTGTTGCCAACAGTACCTGAGTATTTCTTCATGCTCATCATCTCATCAGTGTATTTTGACTTGCTGTGATCAGACTTCGGTCATTCTAAGAATTGTTCTGTTTTATAACACTACTCGTATGTTTCTGTTAGATTCTGTCTCCTGCAGCAGCTCCTGCTGACAGCATAATAACACCATGACGTCAGGCTGCCGTCAGTGCGCCTGCGCGTTTTGACCCACAGCTCTGGAGAATCGGCTTTCAAAATAAAAGTGTGCTAGAAGCTGCTTGTGTAAGATGTTTTATGACCTGAGCTGAAAAAAGGAAGCGATGAAGTCAATAAACGAACTGATGAAAGAAGTACTGAAGTAATTCAGAGGAAACATTGATGATGAATGGTTGTAATTTTAATTTCAGGCTTAATTTGACTCGTTTCTCCCTGAAACATTTTTATTATCACACTTGTGAAGCTCAGTAATCCTGACAGGACTCCGTGGGTTCTGTGGTGTTCAGCTTTTCCAAGTCTGAACCTCGCGGCCGTCTGGACTCTTTTGAAACGAGTGACCGGAAGTCGTCTTGTTTCCGGTCGTGATCAGGAGGCGACATCGATGGTGATGCGCAGCTCGTGAAGCTTCAGAGCAGAAAGACCGAAGATCAACAGAAGGTAGAGTGTGTGTGTGTGTGTGTGTGTGTGTGTGTGTGTGTGTTTGTTTGTTTGTTTGTTGACAGCGGCAGATTGACATCATCTGTTTATCATCAATACGTCATGAAGAGGTTACATCATCGATACAGAGCGATCATATCAGTGAGTGCAGAGCTGATCAGTAGCATCTCCTATTAATCCGGGCTGATAAGCTCGGGATGACTGATCATTTCAAATTTTAAGCCTCATTTAATAAACAACAAGAGCTGATGAGGGTGACGTCAGGCCGTTGCCTTGCAGACCGGAAGTGTAATCGATTTTATTATCAGTTATTGATCAGTTTGTTATGAACATGTTTTCACCTGCAGTGATCAATTTTGGTGGCTGTAGTGATGTAATTAAGTTATGAAGACGTCATCAGAAAGAAGTATGATAGAACTCGTCAAAGATCTGACCAACCAGAGGCCAGAACTGTCGGACCAGAACCACTCCCATGTTGACTGCTCATCTCCTCTCTCCTCTCCTCCTCTCTCCTCCCCTCCTTACTCTCCTCCTCTCCTCTCCTCTTCTCTCCTCCCCTCCTTACTCTCCTCCTCTTTCCTCTCCTCTCTTCTCCTCTCCTCTCCTCCCCTCCTTACTCTCCTCCTCTTTCCTCTCCTCTCTTCTCCTCTCCTCTCCTCCCCTCCTTACTCTCCTCCTCTTTCCTCTCCTCTCCTCTCCTCTTTCCTCCTCCCACACGTCTCCTATCCCCTCTTTCCTTATCTCCTCTCTCCTTTTCTTCTCATCTCCTCTCTCCTCAGACATGTTCAGTTCTCTTATTTGGAGTTTTAACCGGAAGTCGTTGCTGTTCATTAGATCATTCAGTCAGTTACATTCTTGTCCGTCTCCTCCAGCAGAGGGCGCTGCGACCATGACACCCTTTGTTTCTCTTGCATTGGTCGGCCTCCTCCTGAGTCTGGGCTCCTCTCAGACCATCAGCTCCTCTGTGGAGGACCTGACCAATAGGAACGCAGACTTCGCTGCTCGGCTGTACCGACTCGCCTCCAGTCGTACCGACGACAACGTCTTCCTGTCTGCCTTTACACTGTCCACAGCGCTGTCGGCGCTGCTCAGCACCGCCAATGGGCCAACGCGGGACCAGCTGCTGCAGGGACTCGGCCTGACAGGACTGGACCCACAGACACTACCAGGTATGCCAGAGGGGTCAGTGGTCACCTTTCAGGGGTCAGAAGTCACCTGTTAGGGTCAGAGGAGGACGTCAGACTTCCTTATTCTGGCTCTTAGCTGTGAGGTCTCAGTCGGTTTTTGTTGTTCTCAGATTTGTTTCAGGCTCTGAGGTCCGATGTCCTGCAGGGCAGCGTAGTCATGAACCTGCAGCAGGGTATGGCCATCTTGCCCTCCAGCAGCTTCCAGGTGTCGTCAGCCTACCTGGACCTGGTTCAGACCAAGTTTGGGGGGAATGTTCAGAGTCTGGCCTACACTTCACCACAGGAAGCCGCTGACATAATCAACCGCTGGGCCCAGGACCAGACTGGAGAGCGAATCCAGGAGCTGGTCACCAACCTGGACTCCCAGACCCAGCTGCTGCTCGCCACTGCTGCCTCCTACCAGAGTACGTATCACCTGTCAGAGGGTGAGGTCACCTACCTGAACACAGGGTCATCTGTTGGATGGTCACTTGTCTGTTGAAATAAAGTTGAAATAAAGTTTTGTCTGTGTTCCAGCCCGCTTCAGTCCTTCCTTTAACTCCTCGTTAACTCAGGACGAGCGGTTCTACGTGGACAGGTATCACATCGTCATGGTTCCCATGATGTTCCGGGCTGATAAGTACTTCCTGGCGTACGACAGCTTGCTGAAAGTCGGTGTGCTGAAGCTGCCGATGGAGGACGGGACGGCCATGTTGGTTCTGCTGCCTGATGAAGACGCGGACATCAGCACCATTGAAGAGGAAGTGACTGGAGAGAAGATCCGGGCCTGGATCAGACAGCTAAAGAAGACGTGAGACACCTTCTCCCTGTGTTCTGTCCTCCCTCCCTTTATCCTTCCTTTACTCCTTTCCTTAATTTTATTTTTCCCTTTTTTCATCATTTTTCCTTAATTCCTTGACTTCTTCTTCCTCAGACTTTTGTTTTTTCTATAGAAATGTTTTTGATTCTTTTACCATTTCAAATTAAATCTGTTGCTGTTTTATTTTGTAAACAGGAAGTTGGAGGTGCAGCTGCCTCGCTTCCTGTTGGAGCGTTCCTACTCTCTGCGCAACATCCTGCAGACTCTCAACATCATTCAGGTGTTTCAGGACAACGCTGACATCATCAACATGGGTGGAGATAAAGGACCCAAACTCACACAGGTGAGTTCTTGTTTTACTGTCAGGTCGGAATGAAGCAGAGCTGAAGAGGCTCGCATTGTTGGAGTTGATGAAGATGTGTTGATGACGACATATTGAGCATATCTGACGGGGCAGCAGGTCTCTGATCCACCTGCTTTATTTTAAACTAATATTATTACTTACCGTTGTATTTCATGTCTTGTGTCTTTTATTGTGAAAATCTTCCTGTTTACCTCTGACCTGTTTGTGTCTCGTGCGCAGGTCTATCACAAATCGGTCGTGTCCGTTGATGAGAGCAGCGATGACATCACCGCGGGAGGCGGAACAAACGTCTATTCCACTCTCCCTCCTCGACTGACCATCAACAGACCTTTTATTTTCATCATCTACCACCAGGCGACCGGCAGCGTACTGTTCATGGGCCGCGTCATCGACCCCACCAAGAAGTAAAATGAAGCCCTGCACACCTGAGTTACTGTTGTTACACCTGTCAAAATGTACTTCCTGTTTACAGATAATAATTCAAGCCCTGGATTCATGGATCAGACAGGAGGGATCTGTTGGTTAATATCGCCCTCTGCGGCTGACACCTGACAGTCTGACAGCCATATTTACTGAACAACTGCCAACACAGTGATCGAGTTGATAGAAATTTGTATTCTTCAGACTTCAGCTGACTAAGGCTGAAGGCTGCAGTACAGATTATTAATATTAAATATTTAATAAGTAATTAATATTAAATCCAGGGCTTGATTTGATCTGTGTCTCTCTGGCTCTGGATGCTCTACAACAAAACAAATCTGGTAACAATCTGTGACAGTACAACATCTCAGTGTGTATTCTCAGTAGAACTACTAATCGTACTATAACTGGTCGTAGTATTAGTACATATTAGTGGTAAACTAGTTTCCTGCCTGACACTGAGGCTGCTGGTTATTTTATATAACTCTGGTTTTGATGCTCTGCTCTGCAGGTAAAGATTAATAACTATTGATAAACTTATGACATCACTTCTGCTGTTTAGCAAATGTTAGCATGACAACCACCATTATACATATGTACTATATATGTAACATTCATGACTGAAACATACTAATTGTATTTAACTATTTAAATATATGTAATGTTAACATGTGTACCACCTACAGTAAAATATTAAACATTAAACGTCATTTTTTTCTTCGACTCCGACACGACATGTCATCAGACATCACAGCGACATCACAATCTCCGAAACAATCCACACATCGAACAATTATATTGTACGAACCTGTTGGATCTGTGACGTGAGCATTTACCACACCAATCACATGTCAGCAGGACTGACCAATAAGAACACACCAGAACAGTTTGTATATGTGACTTTACTGAACCAATCAGGTGACAGGATGAGCTCATTAGAACGCACAGTGCTCAGAAGATGGGTCACACTGACTCTGAACAGATGATGTCCTGTTGCATTCTGGGTAATCTTCTGAAGCATTATTCGTCCGTTAACTTGTGAAGCTGCAGTTTTAATGGACATCACTCCCTGACTGCTGATTGGTTGATGGCCCAGTGAAGGTACAATGACATCATCATCTTCAGTCTCGCCCGGATTGGACAGTAAAAGAGTTTGACTTCCTGTTTCTGTGAATTAAAAAAAGAAAACAGCATATATATCATCTGAAAACTGTGAACTCTCAAATCTGACTTTCTGTTGTGGGGAGAAATGTGACAGGTATAAATAAACTCAGCAGAATTAAATCAAGAAATAAAACTGGATAAAATCCTGATAATCTCGCTCTAAAACAGGGAAAACATACTGAAGCACAGTCGGTGCTGAAACAACGGAGAAAAAAAAGTTTAAACCAAAATTAAGTCTGAGCTCAAAAATAATAGGCCTGAAGCAAAGCGGGACCAGGATTACAATGACTACAGGCACGGCTAAAACAGAACAAATGGACTGAATCCAGGGAATTGAACAAGGTAATCTAGGGTTTAACTGGGGTAAAATTAAGGCTGGAGTACAGTGAATTAAACTTGGATTAAACAATACCATGACATAATGGGGATCTTCCAGGATAGACCATGATAGCTCAGGTTAAATCAGGTTCAAATCTGGATCAAACAAAGAGAAGCTAGAGCTAAAACAGAGTAAACAATAGATTTAACTAGGACAACCAGACATTAACAAGCCTAAACCAGAGTTAAGGTGGAATTTAACAAAAACTGGTTTTAATGGGGTTAGACTGCATCAGGGCAATAAACTGGAACCTAGATTAAAAGTTAATGGGTTTGGAGGGCAAATGAAGATAATACAAGGTTAAAACAGTGTATAAGTCGGACTAAAGTTTAAACAAGACAGACCAAAGCCAGATTCAGATTCAAGGCAGATGTGGTTAGGCCAGATTCAGAAGTGGAGAAACCAGGTTAAAGCTGTGGAACCACGAGAGATCAAATGGCAACATTTTTAAGTGTATATAATGAATCCAGAGGGTTCGTCAGACCCTCTTTGAATTCAAGATTGTCTCAGATGAGGGAACCACGTAAATATTGATTCATGAAGACCCCTGTGATTGGTCAGAGAAAGCCTTGTTTAGGGGAGCAGTCCCTGACCTGGTCTGGGGGGTTACAAACTTTAAAGCACCATAAAAATCATGCAGGATCATTAACCCATAGGGTTCTTCCACCAGAACATTTTAACAAGAACTCACATCGATAGCTTTCTCGACTGGTTGTCCTTCACCCCACAGCCCCGGTCCATTGTTTTACTGCGCTGGTCCAAGGTACTGGTCCTATGGTCTCTCTGGTCCAGGGTACTGGTCCTATGGTCTCTCTGGTCCAGGGTACTGGTCCTATGGTCTCTATGGTCCAAGGTATTGGTCCTAAGGTCCCTCTGGTCCAGGGTACTGGTCCTGTGGTCTCTCTGGTCCAGGGTACTGGTCCTATGGTCCAAGGTACTGGTTCTATGGTCCATTGTACCGGTTCTCTGCTCCATCATATTGTTCCTGTGGTCCATGTTACTGGTTCTGTGGTCCAGTGTAATGGTTCTATGATCTCTCTGGTCTAGGGTGCTGGTCTTGTGCTCCATTGTACTGCTTCTATGGTCCAATGTGCTGGCCCGGTCAAGGAGGCTCGTGGTGTTGCTGCGGATCAGGACCGGCATTGACGGGGTGGACTGGGTTGCCATAGTGAAGTGGGCAGTCCTCAAGGAGTCGTCTATAAAACACAGGTGAGGTCTGAGTAAAGGTGATCACATGGAGTGTCCTCCCTAAAGCTACTACTGCTGTATGTAAGGAAGTGGTACCTTTACTTGATATCATGGAGGACTTCCCAGGTCCAGACGTACCGCTCAGCTCTTTCAGTTTCCTGGAACACAGAACCAGAAAACAAGGAACCTGAAGCTTGTTTTGTCCACTTTTGAACATCACATGACAGTAATTCACCAATGAACCTCCACAAAACCAAGCATGTTTGGAGTTCCACGTTACCACAGTTACCAGAGTTCAGAAGAGATTATGTGAAAGGGATCTTCATCAGACATGGAGCCACAAAATACAATTTCTGTTTAACTGTGTAAAAGGAAGCCTTCCTGGTCTACTTTATCATGTTCCCAGTGTCTTCCCAGGGTCTGATGGGTTTGCCCTTGGTTTTGATGGGTCTTCCCAGAGATCTAATGGGTTCTTCCAGGGATCTGATGGATGCTCCTCTGAGCTCCTCTCTCTGTCTCTAAGGTTGAGTCCAGACACCTTGACAAGCTAAACTTCCGCTGCTTGGATCCACCATCTCATTATTTTAGTTAGCACCCACAGACCACAGGACCACAGTTAAGGACTGGAACAGAGACCAAACTACAGCTGAGGACTGTAACAGAGATCCACTGTGGATCCATAGCTTCACATGAGATACAATGGTCCAATGAAGTAATAATTATTAAATAATTATAATATATATAATAATTATAATGTGTGAAGAGGACCCTAAGGTCCTTGAAATGACAGTTTAAGTGACAGAAGGTTCTTACAGAGGTCTGTCTGAGTTGGTGGATTTGGATGTCGTTGGCTGACTGCTGAGGGAGCGACTCCGCGACAGTTTAGCCTTCCTCATCTCTTTACCTGCGCAAAGAACAAACATCATCGTCATCACATGGTTTGTACTCAGTGTAAGATTTGAGCACGTTACATTCACTTCGGTCGAGTACATAACAAACTCGTTCCATAAATGTTCAAACTAAACCACATGCCCAACACATATCACTGATCACCTGGAGGAGATAAAGCTGTGTTACTCTATGGTCTTTAACCTCGACCTAACTGACCTGTTTTAATAACTGACAACATTAACATCACCATTTAAGGTGATTCTGTGAATTTCTGCTCATTTCCACATCCGGCGGTCACAGCGGAAAATGATCCTTCATTGGTGTTTTAAGTCCACGAGACATATTGTGTAATTTGATTAATTGTTGAAACAGAATGTTGAGGAAGATTGAAAGATATGATGGAGGGTTTGCTGAATAGGTCTCTGAGAAGAGTCAAGAAAAGATGATGGTTCACAGGTAGAACATTTTCTTACAGCTCGTGTCTTACCAGAGGAGGACAAAGTGGCTCCAGAAGAGGACACAGACATGGATTTGGTAGCAGATAAACTGGTCTTACTGTCTCTTCCTGTCGCACAAAGACAGTTCACAGCTGAGTTAGACAAAATTATATCGAACTGTTCCTTTTCCATCATGTTAACATCATGCCAGGCTTTATGTTTCGCTCACGTTTTCTCTCGGTATGTTTTTCAGAGTTCAGTTTCCCTTCACTTTGCTGGCGCTCCAGCTGTTCCTGACAACAGAGAATATATCAATTAAACAAGACAAAGAGTTTTAGACTGAACATCATCTGTTAGGTTCAGACTCACCATCTCCAGCAGCAGAGTCTCCTCCTTCTCCTTCTTCTGGTCCAGTAAATCCCTCTCCTGCCTCTTGTGAAACTACAAAGACACAACAAACAGAAGATCAGTGGTGAAACAAACACTCGACTAATTGCTACAGTTTTGTCCTTTATGTAAAAACTGCTTACAGGCTCTGTGAGGTCCAGTTTGTCTAGTTCCAACACTGTCTGAAACATTATGAACACAGTTAGTCCATCATTGACTGTTTTTCTCAAAGACACATTGAGTCTCCTAATGGCAGCTGTTGAAGGTCTCAGGTGGGGAAGATGTTACCTTGCGGATGGTGGCCACCACGTCCTTGTCTTTCTCTCTGCAGAGGAGTTTCTGCACGCAGAAGTCGAGCTGCTGCAGCAGCTGCTTGTCAGCTGGCAGGCGCAGTGATGAACGCAATCTAGGCAACAACTGACACAGCTTGTACCTGACAGACAGGTGAACAGACAGGTGTTAGTTCTGATGTCAGAGGGAAAATTGATTTTACCTGCCACACTGGACAGAACGGTCTCATAGCTACCTGACATTTGCGACTGGGTCGTGGACCAGCTCAAGTGCCGGGATCAGGAAGTGTTTGTTGAAGTATTTCCTTGAGAAAACCTCAGTGGCTGTTTCACAGACGTCGAGGAACCTCAGACGGTTCCAGTAGCTCCGCCCCTGAGCCAGGTCTGAAGATCAGAAACAACCAAATGAAACGTGATGATTGTCAACAATCTGTCTGACAGCCATCAAAAGATCCTGTTACACTGTTCAACATTTTCAAACTAACAAAGTATACTGCCTCGTACTCAGTAGTGCTTTTGACTCACTCCAAGCAGCTCTGGCATTAAGCTGCACCATGATGATGGCGTTTGTGTGGTTTTTTTCACTGTGTTTTTTCAAGGTGTCCTCCCGTTAATCTAAACATGTACCTACTGACTGTTTGTAATCATAATGATGATTTATAATGTGTAGTGACTGACATCCTGACCCTGAAGAGTTGGTAGGACAGACAGGATGACAGACAGGATGACAGACAGGGTGACAGACAGGAGGATAGACAGCAGGACACACAGGATGACAGACAGGATGAAAGCCACTTCTCGACGTATATTTGTGGTATTTCTTTTCCTCATAAAAGTTGCCAAAGACACTTCCAGTTACCACATTACTGTTGTTTGGTCCTGTAGTGTTGCTCTGTTTAGTTATCAGACTGTGAACACCATCAGAGCGGCTCGCCCTCGCTCCGTGCCGCCAGCTTATCCATTCACACAGATGCCGGCTCGCCTCCGCTGCAGCTCTGAAACTACCTCAGAGGCAAAACTGTCACATAGAGGACGATGCCAAGAATCTGTGCATAATTCCCACAATCAAAGGGCAGTGTGAATGGGGCTACTGCCTCTTTTAGACAGAAATTTGGCATTTGATGGATTTAAAATTCATCACATGAGGTAACCGGAGTCCACTGCTCAAACAGACATCACAGTCACAGCCTGAAGGACAGCAGCATTCAAACCTTGGATCAGTCGTTCCATCATCTCCTGTCGCTGCTCCTGTTTCCTGTTGTAACGGAGGAATGTGCAGAATGTTCGAGCTGCTTCCTTCTGAACTGGTAACACCTTCTGCAACAACACCAACCAGAGAGAAGGTTACCTGTCGGTTCACCTGCCCTTCATGTTTTATTGTTGTGTCGTTTGGTGTGCAGTTGTGCTGACGTTGGTGGTGAGGATGATGAAGATGCGAGGGGAGAAGCTCTGGTGCAGCAGTTCTCCAGGCAACAGTCTGGCTAGACAGCTGTAACGCTGAAGCAGCTTCTCATGCAGCCGCCAACGCAGAGAACATCCGACCTTCTGCTCTGCCAACAGGAGGGCTGACAGCAGCTCCGGGAACTAATGTGGAACCACAGGAACCAGAGGAGAACACAGAGGTGAACACGGAGGAACCAGTCGAGAGGACAGAGGTGCACACAGAAGAAAACCCAGTTTAACACATGGGAACAAGACCAGAACACAGATGAACCAGAACAGAACACAGAGGAACAAGAAGGGAACACAGAAGAACACAAAGGAGAACACAGACAGTCTTTCCCACAGAATCAGACTTTAACTGTGGCGGTGCTGTCCAGCTGGGCGGTGTAGAGCGTGCGCACTCCAGACTTCTGCTGACTGAGTTGGCTAATGTCCTGGTTAGCACCGAGCTAACATGGATGAGGATATTGTTAGAAGTGAGGCTTTGTTACCTTTGTACAGACGCGTCTTTCACAATGTAAGCTTTTAGGAAAAAGTCCCCAGTGCATCACATGACGATGTAGCTACACGACAAACATCGGCTTTGCGGCCTGGAGCTTTTTGTGGGGGTTTGATCTCTACGGTGAGGCCGGCCATCTTCTTTGCAGAGGAAGTTACGGTCAAGCTAACTGTGTTAAATAGTCCTCCTCTTCTTCATTGGTTTTACCGGCAGACTGAAAACCACATCATCATCCACTGTATCATAGTAGGGGAGACCGGGATGGTTAAAACAAAGGGATAGTTGTAACAGCATCACTTTCACCAGTAAGGGACAACATGTCACATGTCTGACCACGCTCTCCCTGGTCTTGCATGTGAAATTGCATGGCTGTGAGAAGAAGTGTGCAGATTTTACAGCCAAAACATACATTTTCAGGTATCAAAGTCATTTTTGGAACCAAGTTTATATTTTGATGACTACGGATACTGTTGATGTTTGAGGTGACTTGTGTTAGTTCAAAGAGAAAATGTGAGTCATTTCATTTAAGCTAATTTCAAACAACCATGCTGATACAGCTCACTGAACAATGTCTGACGGGTGGGTGGGTTATAAGAAAATGTTACAACCATCCCTGTCTCTCAATTCACATATTTCCTCTGTCCTACTCCTTTTTATTTCTGATCCAAAACCTCAGAGAACAAGGTTTAATAAAGTAGCCCAGTGTGGGCGATCACAGCAATCAAAAAGTCTTTGATGCACAGCAAATTCCAAATGAAAAGAAAAGTGTAAATTGCAAGTTCTAGTTCTTGCACCGCTTGAAAACCTACACACACCTGTCACCACTGTGACTCTGATGGATAACACACAGACACACACACAGGTTCATGTTTTATCAGTTAAGACAGACACAGTGTGCGTGTTTGTTGTTTTACTGGTTGTCAGATCCAATGATTTTATGTGGATTATGAGCCACTTCTGACCTGTTTCCCATTTCATGTGTATAACGTTTATACATCACGCTGTTCACTGACGGCTGAACGAGAACGAGATGAGAACGAGACGCAGCCCCAAAATAGTAAATCAGTGTTGATATTGTGGCAGACTGCCACACATAAATGAATGTGTGGGAAACACTGCAGAGGAACCAGAGGAGAGCACGGAAGAACCACAAGAGAAAAAAAGCAACCAGTGGAGAACAAAAAAGAATCAGAGAACACAGAGGAACCAGAGGAGAAGAAAGAGGAACCAGGGGACAACACAAAGGAGAACAGTGAGGAACCAGAGGAGGAAACAGAAGAGAACACAGACAAACCAGAGAAGAACAAAAACGAGAACGGAGGAGAATACAGAGTCATGAAAACAACGAGAGAGATCTCAGGAGAACTAAAGGAACCACATGTTTTGTGACTAGTTTTTGTGGTGGAGATTTATTTTCTCACCTTGTTGTCCAGTGTCAGGTTCTCTCCTCTTGAAAGAACCGCCTCTAAAGTGTCCTCCAGGTGGTTCATAAGAGCGTCCAACACCTCAACAGCAAGAAGAGCATCAGTAAAAGCTTCATGTGACATCAACCCACAAAACAAACATCTAAAAACTAAGATTTGTGCTGTTGACTGATGATGGAGGAAGCTGATTTCAATGAACAGGATCAACATGTGATAAAAAACCATCAGGGTCTAATTAAAATATCAGGATAAGATAATCAAGGAAGAATAAATGTCCATGTTCTGTCATTTCAAAACTAAAATCTAGACTGAGACAACCACATCAAAGTAGACGACACTCGTGATTGGTTGAGCAGTGTTGGTGGTGGGCGTGGCCTCTCACCTCCAGAGCGTCGTCCTGCAGCAGAGCGAGAAACTCTTTGTGAACCAAATGGACGTTTGATCCAAGCAGCTTCACCACCTGACAGGAGGAGGTGGTGTCAATCCTGACCAGTCTTATAAACAACAGGCTGATGTACAGAGCTGTGCTTTTATTCTGAAAGTCTTAAAATGTGCTGTGAGAGAACTTTAAAATTCAAGAACTTCTTGTTTGTGTTTCATATTTAATTTACCTAATAATAATATGTAATGAAATCATGCAGCTTTATTTCCCAACAAGGAGCCTGGTGATAGTGACGTCTGTGTCTGTCCAACACTTTGGTACCTGACAGCTGCTTCCCTTCAGTGATTGTCCTGATAGCATATAAATGTTCCTCTGGGTTACTGTGGTTATTATCTGACCTGGTGGAAACTGGCTGCTGCACTTCGCCGAACGCTGACTTCTGGGTCACAACAGAGACTAGAGAAGGACGGGTAGAGCTCTGCCAGGAAGTGCGTCGACTCAGAGAACACCACCATTGCCTGGAGAGAGAGACAGACAGCAGGAAGTGACATCAGTGATCTGGAGGGTGGAAGACTCGAGGTATGTGTCCATAGGATCCATCGCCTCACGCCTCATATTCATCATCTTTTGAGAAAGTCATGCAATGCATTGTGGTATAGCGGCGCATTGTGTTTCCAGAGACGAAGTGTAGCCTGCTTCTTATTTGCAAGAAGTTGAATTCTGACTACTTTATACAAATCAGGGGCGCCCGGCACAGTGTGACACCTCCAGGAACTCCACAAACACTAAAGTTTAGTTTAGAGGTGAAGCCGAGACACATAATGTGATTGTGTTCAGGGGAGGACAGATTCTGCAGCTGCAGCTATTATGTCCCAAAATGTTCATTTCACTGAGCTTTTTTATAACATAATGAAAGTAAAGAAAGTCTCCAAACGAGCCGCCATGTTTGATACGTATAATCCCTGAGCATGCTGCCCATGGGTGGCCTTCATCAGGTGCAGCCACTGAGCTTTTGCATGGTTGTCGGAGGGTGTAGTCTGTTCATGTGAGCAAAACTGGGAGCATCAACGGGTATATTTCTGTGTCTACCGGCAGGTTGTAGCAGCAGTTGCAGCGGATCAGCGCTGACTCGGTGCCATCAGTCTGGTTCCCCTCAGTCTGCAGTCCAGCGACACACAGCAGCTTAAACTTCTGCAGCAACCGACTCTTCTGCTCGTCTGACAGAGAGCCTGAAACACAACAACTCATCAGACACACAATGCCTCTTCAGACACACAACAAATCATCAGACACACAACGACTCTTCAGACACACAAAGCTTTAGTTCCAGTAGATTTGACTGCACTGCCTCTGCTGTGTGACACCATGTTGACTCTCACCTGCCAGGCCGCTGCAGAGTTTCCCAAACTGGAATGACAAAGATGCCAGGAGAGCTTCGTCCGCCTGCGACGACACCTCGCACACTGACATCACCAGAGGAACCACGACATGGAGCCTGTCATCTGAGAGAGGAGGGGTGGATGTTTACAGAGACCTGACTGCTGACCGAGGACGGTGTGGTGTGTCAAGCTGTATGCTTTTGTTCAGTTTGAGGAAACCTGACACCATGCAGACTTTCACTGACCACAGGTCTGCATGCTGACTCACCACCGTCCATCATCTCCATCAGGTTGATGATGGTGTCAAAGGCAGCGAGGCGGACGCTGCTCTCCTCGTCATCGGCGAGCTCCACCAGTTCAGGAAGCAGTTCGGTCCTGGTGTCGTCCACCCTGAGGGAGTGACAGGTAACAAACCGTCTCACCTCAGCAGACATTTGTTTGTGTTTGTTTCAGTCAGTATTTGTTGATGTTTACCCCGTCGCTCTGGCGATGCTCTCCAGCTGACGGCACATACAGGACCGGACCTCAAACTCCACGTCCTGACACAAGGAACGCACCAACGGCAGCAGCTCCTTCTTCACTCTGAGACACAGGAGACCAGCTGTAGTACAGTGTGTAGTACAGTGTGTATAGTGTATAGTACAGTGTGTATAGTGTATAGTACAGTGTGTAGTACAGTGTGTATAGTGTATAGTACACTGTGTACAGTGTGTAGTACAGTGTGTAGTATAGTGTGTGGTACTGCGTGTACAGTATGTAGTACAGTGTGTACAGTGTGTACCGTGTGTAGTACAGTGTGTACAGTGTGTAGTACAGTGTGTAGTACAGTGTGTATAGTGTATAGTACAGTGTGTAGTACAGTGTGTACAGTGTGTAGTACAGTGTGTAGTACAGATTGTAGTACAGTGTGTATAGTGTATAGTACAGTGTGTACAGAGTGTAGTACAGTGTGTAGTATAGTGTGTAGTACAGTGTGTACAGTATGTAGTACAGTGTGTACAGTGTGTAGTACAGTGTGTACAGTGTGTACAGTGTGTAGTACAGTGTGTACAGTGTGTAGTACAGTGTGTACAGTGTGTACAGTGTGTAGTACAGTGTGTAGTACAGTGTGTACAGTGTGTAGTACAGTGTGTAGTACAGTGTGTAGTACAGTGTGTACAGTGTGTACAGTGTATAGTACAGTGTGTAGTACAGTGTGTACAGTGTGTACAGTGTGTAGTACAGTGTGTAGTACAGTGTGTACAGTGTGCAGTACAGTGTGTAGTACAGTGTGTACAGTGTGTAGTACAGTGTGTACAGTGTGTAGTACAGTGTGTACAGTGTGTAGTACAGTGTGTACAGTGTGTACAGCTCACATTTGAGAATCGAACTTGCAGGCCACCTTCCCTAAGATGCGACAGCTTGCCAGACGAGCCTGAAGAGAATGAGACAGCTGAGACTGATACAGGAGAGGGTTCAGCACCTGCAGAGACAGACAGGTAGACAGACAGGTAGACAGAGAGACACAGGAAGTAGACAGAGTCAGCTGAGAATTAAAATCCCCAACAGTGAGACAGGTTGACACAGGTAAACGTGAACAGAATGAGGTGGATGTAGAAGTAAGGGAGGTAGACAGGTCTAAAGGTATAATAACAGTTAGAGAGACAGATGCACAGAGACAGGTAACAAGACAGAGACAGGTAAACATGTAGAGAAGGAGGAAGAAGTGCAGCACTGAATAGAACCATGACTGAAAACCATGCACATGTATTGATCATTAATCAGTGATCGACAACTGGTTGGTGTTGATCAGTAGGTGTGATCGGTGTACCTCCTGTTTGATGGTCTCCTTCGGTAGAGCGTTGATGGCCGACAGCAGAGTCTCCAACCAGGCGTTGCTCACCACTGTCAACAGACACAGCATCAACATCAACGCCAACATCAACTCCAACATCAACGTCAACATCAACGCCAACATCAACGTCAACGCCAACATCAACATCAACGCCAACATCAACTCCAACATCAACATCAACATCAACGCCAACATCAACGTCAACATCAACGCCAACATCAATGCCAACATCAACGTCAACGCCAACATCAACATCAACGCCAACATCAACTCCAACATCAACGTCAACATCAACGCCAACATCAACGCCAACATCAACGCCAACATCAATGCCAACATCAACATCAACATCAACGTCAACATCAACGCCAACATCAATGCCAACATCAACATCAACATCAACGCCAACATCAACGTCAACATCAACGCCAACATCAATGTCAACATCAACGCCAACATCAACGCCAACATCAACATCAACGCCAACATCAACATCAACGCCAACATCAACGCCAACATCAACTCCAACATCAACGTCAACATCAACGCCAACATCAACGCCAACATCAATGTCAACATCAACGCCAACATCAACATCAACTCCAACATCAACGCCAACATCAACGCCAACATCAACTCCAACATCAACATCAACGCCAACATCAACTCCAACATCAACATCAACGCCAACATCAACATCAACGCCAACATCAACGCCAACATCAACATCAACGCCAACATCAACGCCAACTACATCGGCTACAACATCACTACAAAACTTTAACATCAACATCAATACAATATCAACACTGATCAACAGGTTCAGGTGGTGTTACCTGTGTCACGGTGGTTCAGGTGTAGCAGGACCGTCTTCAGGATGGAGTAGGTGTGGGTGTGGATCAGGATGATGTCATCCTGTAGGATGGTTAAAAATGACCCTGCTGCTGCCAGCTGGATTTCTGCTCCGGCTCCATTCAGAACCTCCTTTGTCAAAAAGACAGGACAAATTACCTGTTGACACACCTGTAGAACACACATGAGTGACAGTCCACATCCTGCCCACCTGTGACTGCCTGCACACTGATATTACTGACATACTGTCATACTAATGTCGATGTACGTACCCGAACCTTTGGTACTACTCGCCGAAACGTCTCAGCTGGATTCTGGCGGACGAGGCTCGGCAGGTTACTGATGACACTCGCTCTCTGCACCTCCTGACCCACGCTGAGCAGGTACAGCAGCAAACATATTTCAGGTGAGAACACTTCAAATGAAACCCTGAGGGACTGTACCACTGACATCCACACAGACACTTGGGTGGATTTGGATCTGAACAGTCTAATCTGTGCTCTCAGGTGTTCAGACTCCTCCTGTATGTCCTGCTCTTGTTTGGATCATACCTCTAGTTGTGTGGTCAGACAAGTTTCTCAGGTGACATCAGGTGTGATCACTTCATGTCCAGAATCCTCCCATTAGTTCAGGATCTCTGGATCCTGCAGCTTCAGTCCTAATTGTGTTGCAGATTTGAGCCCAGACACTGAATGAGTTCAGTGAACTAGTTCAGATCCTCTGGGAGGAGACGACAGTTTCCTTCACTGTTTCACTGATTCAGAGTTTAGTGGGTCAGAGGACGGCTGCTCTGTTTCTGCAGCACGGACATCTTCCTCCGTCTCAACAGAATCCTTAATACTAATAACACATTTCAATAACATTTAGCATTTAGCAGTGAAGTTTTGTCAGTAGGATCACTGTTAGATGTCTTGTGTCATCTCAGCAACCTTTGACCCTCATCTGTCAAGCTCAGTTCGTTTTTTTGTCCACAAGGACATTTGTGCCAAATTCCCTTCAGGTGACCCTGAGAGATTGTGTTCATAAGAACCGTCTGAAAACATAATCCTTTAAACTCACAACGATGAGCGGTGTGAGGCCATGAACAGCCAATCATCTGTGACCACCGGCACCGAAAACTAACCCAGTTTCAACTCCAGCTGATCTGCTGCAGACAACAATTTTGTTTGACAACAAGCTACAGAAACCATGACGTCATGCTACATGGTGACATTAATATCCAAACACCATCCAGAGGCCTGAAGACTGCTGTTTGTGTCTGACACCAGAGATTAAGCAGACAGCTCTTACCTGAGCAGGTAGACAGCTCTCTCAATGTCGTTCAGGTCTTCATCCACAGTCAGCTGATCGATCTCCTCAGCTGTCTGACAGGAAACAGACAACACATTTAAACAGGTTGGGACCGTGAGAAGCACCGGTTGTGTGAAACCTGTTCAGATAACTTTAGCGGCTGCTAGGCGACCAGCCCGACTTCATACTGGCACAATCCAAAGTGAGCTAACACTGAGCTCAGTGAGGTGTGCTGGACCTCCTCTGGAGACCAGTCGGTTCTGAACTTGTGGTGCTTTAAAGTTCTAGTCCAGCTGGTGCCGCTTCCTGTCTAACAAATAACTTTGGCTTTACAGCTGGATCCACTTCTGCTGCACATGCAACAGTTTCATAACACCAACACCTTTACTGCTCAGTCCAGACGGCTGTGATGTGACGCTGTCAGCTCCTCCAATCAGAGCAGGTTATTGTTTAATGTCTCTGGTATACCTGTGTATCAGTGGGCCTTTACTGCCTCTCCCCCCAAACAACCTGGGAAACAATCCTGTTTCCTGTTCATCTCTGACGCTGTCCGATCAATAAAGACGAACAAAGGCCCAGAAAATAATTCAAAAACAAAAGAAAACATGTATATAAAATATAAAACATATATATTTGACAAACTCTGCAGCTCATCCACACAGATAAGAGTTGATCCTGAGTGAAGGGCTGATCCTGAGCTATTAACATGAATTCAATAGTAATGTATTTATTAGTGAAACATATTTTCAGGAGTGAATTCATCAAGGACAGTCTATAGAGAAAGTTGCAGAAACAAAATGGCTGCCGCAGTAAGAGGAGGGGTCTCTGTTGTGTGAAGGAGCCTCACCTGTGTCTGTCAGTCTCACCTGTGTCTGTCAGTGTCACCTGTGTGTCTGTCAGTCTCACCTGTGTCTGTCAGTGTCACCTGTGTGTCTGTTAGCGTCACCTGTGTGTCTGTTAGTCTCACCTGTGTGTCTGTTAGTCTCACCTGTGTGTCTGTTAGTCTCACCTTGTGTCTGTCAGTGTCACCTGTGTGTCTGTTAGCGTCACCTGTGTGTCTGTTAGTCTCACCTGTGTGTCTGTTAGTCTCACCTGTGTGTCTGTTAGTCTCACCTGTGTCTGTCAGTGTCACCTGTGTGTCTGTTAGTCTCACCTGTGTCTGTCAGTGTCACCTGTGTGTCTGTTAGTCTCACCTGTGTCTGTCAGTGTCACCTGTGTGTCTGTTAGTCTCACCTGTGTCTGTCAGTGTCACCTGTGTGTCTGTTAGTCTCACCTGTGTCTGTCAGTGTCACCTGTGTGTCTGTTAGCGTCACCTGTGTCTGTCAGTGTCACCTGTGTGTCTGTTAGTCTCACCTGTGTCTGTCAGTGTCACCTGTGTGTCTGTTAGTCTCACCTGTGTGTCTGTCAGTGTCACCTGTGTGTCTGTTAGTGTCACC
>JARJLU010012439.1:0-56796 GCA_030272975.1 Sparidentex hasta | reverse complement strand
TCTTATATGCATTGGGAGCCAGTGCAGTGACGCTAGGATTGGTGTAATATTATCAAATGTTCTGTATGTGTTAACACTCTAGCTGCAGCATTCTGAACCATTTGAAGATAAGGCATTGCAGTAATCCAGCCTGCACGAAACAAAGGCATGAATCAGGATCTCAGGATACACAACTGGTTTCTCATTTTTAGTTTGCACTATCTGGTTAATTTTTAGAAATACCCATATTTATTGTTACAAACAAAGGTGAGAATTGGCGAACCACCGCTGCGGCGATAATGCAGCATCTCTGTGTGAAAATGGCTAGTGTTGACATTCATGCATGTTATGCATTGCCATGGGCTGAGAGGCAGCTGTTAAAAAAGATGGCCTTGCAGCACCTTAAAGCTCGATAGAGGTTTGCTGCTGATCACATGGACTAAAAGAAAAAACCTTTTAAAAATCTCTATGGTCAGATGAAACAAAATGTCATTGTTTGGCCACAATGATCACAATATGTTTTGGAGGATATAAGGTAAGGCTTTTAACCCCAAGAACACCATACCTACTGTCAAGCATGGGGGTGGTAGAATTAAACTGTCAAACTCTTTTGCTGACCGTGGATCTCGTGCTCCAAAGAAAGTAAATGGAATAATGAAGTAGGAGAGGAAATTTGATAATTACCTCCAAATTCTCTAGGAAAACCTGTAATCATCAGCCGGAAGATTGGGTCTTGGGAGAGCAATTGGTTCCCAAAGGACAGTGATCTCAAACACACGTCAAAAGCAGTAAAGGAGTAGTTCAAATTTCAACAAGAGGACTACCCAAAAATGTGGATGGCTATAAAAAGCATCTAAATGAGGTGAAAAAGGCCAAGGGACATTCACCCAAATAATAGAATTGGTATGTGTATATTTTTGACCCAGCAGATTTAGTCACATTTTCAGAGGAAGCTGTAACAAATTCATTATTGAACCAAACTCCATGAATGTTCTTTGTCACAAGGCAGAATGTGTCCCACTCATTCCATCCAAGAAAAATGAGAGTTGTCAAAATCACTGGAATTCAGTTATCATAGCAATTATTACTGAGCAGTAAGGTTCTTGTTTTTTCAAAATGCAGTCATATTCATAGGGCTTTAACAAAGAATCAAGGGAAAATGCTACAGCACCACCATGCAGTGTCATCAAAACACTGCTCTATATCTTCTCAGTGACAAGATGTTGAATCCAGAAAATTATTAAGCCATTTAACTGCCACCTTATATCTTAATTCTTACAATGTAGCTCTCCAGCTACATGTTCTGCTGTCCAGCAGTGCCATTCTTTCTGCCTCTCTCTGTCCGTTTGAAATCTATCCTTCACATTGTTATGTATTTGACTGTGTGGGTGTGTGCGTGTTCTGTGGGTGCTAGCTGTTTGTGTGTGCTGCATGTGTGAAGAGAGGGGGATGAAAGGAGCTGCTGAATCACAGTAGAATGAGCCGACATTCATTCACACACATTCAAGGTTGAATTGCCGGCTGCATAGAGCCATACATACTGTCATCTTGGAATATTGGCTTCTTATCAGTGTCACCATACAAATACCAGTATCAATATCAATCATCATCATCATCATCATCATCATTATCATCATCATCACCAGTATTTACCAGTATCCAATAACCCTCTAATTTTGTGAAAATATGCAATTCTGAGATAGGATTAATGGAATTATCAAATAAAATATAAATGTACAACATTTATTACACTGTGTGGTGCGGGGCAGGACCAAAATGCAGACAATGAAGCCGGAGTAGAGCGAAGGATTATTTATGGATGGATGGATGCATGGATGCATGGATGGATAGATAGATAGATAGATAGATAGATAGATAGATAGATAGATAGATAGATAGATAGATAGATAGATAATTTTGTTAATCCCTGAGGGAAAATTACGTTATCATAGCAGCAGGTATATTGCACCACATTATGTAACAATGCCCCATTATGTGATAATGTAAAAATCTGCCACATTTTGTAATAACATTCTTAAACGCAATATGTAATAAATTTTGCTGCATTTCGTAATAAGTTCTCACATTTTGAATCAGTAATTACAAAATGCAGGTGTTGCACTTTTTTTTTTATAAGAAAATGTAATAATTTAGTACATTATGTAATAAACCACCAAGATGGATGTCTTAATTAGAAAAAAAACATCAAACCATCAGAATGACATACCAGCATGAATCGTAAATATGAATTAATTTCAAAAACTAGTAGGATGTTTCATTGTTCAAATCTAAATCAAATTAAAGCTGCAAGCAGCGTTGAACGGGCCCTCGCAGCCCACGCACCTTGGGGCATGTTGCCTTCAGGGTTTCTACACGCAACGCCTTGCGATGAAGAAGCTGTTTCTTTATAATTTGGTGGCCTGCTGCCACTTCTATTAAATAATGTATGCTGAAGTCAGAAAAAAAGTGTGTGTACTGCTGCATGATTGCCCGGACAAATACTGAGTTGATGGTCCGCTCCTCAAGCTGGCTGAAGAAAATGTCCACACGAGACTTAATGCAATGATATGGTTTCAGGAAGAAGCTGAAAGTATCATTGTCCAGTAGCCGCACAAACCCTCAAGCTTTCCGCAGAGTGGTAGGCTCCCCTGATGGTTTCAAAACACTGGATGATGTCACATTAGTGCTCAAACACAGTTTTCACGGCACAGATATGGAAGTTACATCGTACTGTGCTTGCTCTTGGGAGTCTGTGTGCCACCACTCTATCAAGCACACTGGTTCTCTTGGGAGATCTTGAAAAAAATCCAGAGAATCCAGCCAGATCAGAGAAGAACAGATTAACTAATGGAGTGTGCTGCATGATGAAAGCTAAAAACTAAGAGTGCTGAAAGAGCTTAAAAAGGTCAACAGTTTTGAAAAAAATGTAATGTTATCAAGAGACATTGCTGAACTCTGTGATGTCATTTTTTATATCTGGAGAGTAAAAATGATGACGGCAGAGCGAGAGACAAAACCAGTACTGTCTGCTCTCCTCCGAAAAGCTAGGCTCAAAATTAACATTACGGTGTATGGGGGAACTGCTGGAATGCTTGTCGCTCTAGGACTTCTACAGCCAAAAGTCTAAGTCCTACATCTGAAATAGGACCATCAACTGAAAGCCAACAAGATGTCCTACATTTCTATGTATATCGTCTCTATGTAAAGTAAAAGATGTGGCCTCCAAATCAAGGTGAAGACAATTTTTTCTCCAGTTCTTCCAGCTGCTCTACACTCTAGCGATGATGTCACGCACTCTAGCTTACGCAATACACACCCATTATAAAATCAGAGGACGGCCTAAAAATCCTTAAAACTAAAACTGTGATGATTTGAAAACCGTAAAAGATGTTTAGAATCTGAATACATGCCCAACAGGTCAAGATCCTCTGACTCTTTAAAAGGTGGAATGGTATCTGTAGCTCAAAACATGAAGCACAACAAGAGGTTGAAAGTCGATGAGTTTTGAAGAGGATTTTAAGATTTTCCCATTTACTTTCCATTCAAACTAATTTTAATTTTGTGTCAATCCGCCTAACCGATGTGGAGATATAAACTATTTGAATTAAAAGAGCGTCACCTTGTGGTCATCGCCTAAACTTTTGGACACATCCTCAGGAACTCATGTCAAAGTATTATCTGAAGTTTCATGCAATTTGGACACACCGTTGTGGAGATATGCAACACTTCCTGTTTGTAAGGAAATTTGCAGGAAGTTGTTATTTAATAACTTGAGTAATGTTTGGCCTATCGAAATTCTTTTGATAACTTTTTGTCAGGATGGTCCACAGATGCTGTGTGCCAAGTTTAGTGCAAATTGGTGAAATTGCCGGGGACGAGTTCTAAAAAGTAAGTTTTCGACATTTTGCGACGTAGCGAAAAAAAAACGGGGGTGAAAATGGGCGTGGCCTATACCACAAAACTCAGCACAATTCACTGAACACGTGGATATAAGGTTTTTGAATGCAACAAAGTATATGGGAGTTATTAGCCAAAACGCACTTTCCTTAATAACAGTACCACCTAGCGGTGGAAATTCAGGACGATGATAGATTATAAAATTTTTCGCCAGATGTGACTTGTATTCCAAGTTTGGTGAGTTTTGGGGTATGTTCAGGCAGTGAAAAATGCAATCATTTGGGACAAAGAAAAAAATGAAAACAAAGAATCATTTGAAAAACAATAGGGTCTTTGCAGGTTCCTTGCTCGGGCCCTAATAAACAGACTCGTTGTAGTGTGTTACCAAAAGGCAAAAGCACCCACACAAGCTGAAAATATGTCAATGCTAATGTTACTCAGTCTGTTTAGGCTGGAACAGGATGGCTTTGCCATGAAAATTTTGGTGCCATTTTGTCCCCCCTTTGCTCTGTCAAAGCTCCTGAAGACAGAGCAAGAGAGAAACAGATATAGACAGGCAGCATGGGATACAAACAATAGGATGAAGCACAAGAGAGGATCAGAAGGTGCTGATTACGTAAGGCCATCACAAATATCATGGTAAAGACCTGAGAGGGAGAGGAGCTATTTTAAACCTGGGAGCTCTAGCTCAGAGAAAAAAGTAGTGTGGGCTGATACGTTGGCCATCACAACAAACTGTGCTTGTGTGTGTGTTCATGAGTGTGTGTGTTCATGAGTGTGTGTGTGTGTGTGTGTGTGTGTGTGTGTGTGTGTGTGTGTGTGTGCTTATAAAGCCTGTGTTCCCTCCCAGCTGAAACCTGGCAGATAGTAGACAGGGACTTTAAAGACATGATACATAATAGACTTGGGTTTTTCACAATGATACACCACCAAATTTGTATCTTGTTCAAATAATTACAAAATATCCTGACTGTTGTTTCACAAATTTGCAGAACATGTACAGAACAAATGCAGACTGTGTATCAAATTGAACTGAGCAGTATGGTGGCTGGTTATAGATGATGTCGGTAAAGAAACAATACATGTGTTGTTGGCTGAGGCACTAAAAATGTCCCACTGCAGGGATTTGAACCTTGAACCAACTCAAAAGAAGAAGAAGTTGCTATTTCGTCATGACTGAAAAGCGTAACTGAAAAACAACATTTCTGTTGCCAGCGTGCATTCAGTGTTAATATTCTTTGCAGACATACAAAAAAAAAAAGAAAAGAAAAATTACCAATTTTGACTGAAAATAGCTATTTTTTATTGGCTTTAATATTACATTCAGTGGTTTTATTGCCTTGGTAGATATTTGTACTATGTTAACCAAGGCACTGGCTTAGATCTGGATCTGGATAACTATTGAAGTTAAGATGTGGAAGTTTTGACTGACTTCAGATTATGACACGGTTTGTTTGCATTACCTGAAGTACTTTTTGTGAAATAAATTTTTCCAGAAACAGTGTTATGATCCGTTCTACTTACATCCCAATAGCAGATGGACGCTATCACTAAGATAATAAATACAGAGAGAGAAAGCTTGAAAAAAGACAAAAAACAAATCACTATTAGAACAGAAACAAATGAAGTTTCACAGATGACTGAATATAAAGAGTACACACCACCACCACACAGTTAGTAGAGATGAAGCCCAAACTATGTCATGAGTACATGCAGAAAAGCATGGACAACAAGAATTAAAGCCTTTTTAGAGCAGGGATTCCTTCCCTAAAGTTCAGTACTTTCATCCAAAGAGACAAACCCAGTTATGGGCAGGCTGCATGACATTGCTCAATGTCTGGTAGTGGATAGACCTAAGGGAAAATGCAGTCTTGTATGTAGTGTTTGTTATCTATGTTTTTTAAATAATTTCATGCAATTTCAAATTGTAAATAAATACAGGCAGCTCTTCTATTAACATTTTTGAGATTCCCTACGTTTATATGTGCTTTTTATGCTGGGGGTCCCCAACTATTATTTGAAAAACCTGCAACTGAGGGGCTAATTCTAATGGTGGATTAAACTTGCACTTATTTGTTGTTGTTGTAGAGTAGACAGCTGCTTTGCACAAAGTCAACAGTTTCCATCCATAGTATAGATCAGGGGTACTCAAATACAAATCTTAAAGGGCCACAAAGATTTTTTTCAATGACTCAAAGGTCCATGTATTGAGGTTGATCTGGCCACATGCAATAATACTGTAATATTTAAAACAAAATGTCCTTTTCATTTAAAACAACAACAAAAATACAAACTAAAATAAAATGTCTTTTCCACTTTGACATAAATTTAAATACATAGTTGAATATTTCCTCTTTTTGTTTGCCTTCAAACATTGTGTCCATCACTTCAGTCATGCATTCTTTTATTATTTCTGCATCTGAGAATGGCTTCTTGTGCTTACCCAAAATTCACACCACTCTAAGTGTTGTGGATTTTGCTTTTTGTTGTTGTGTCATAGAAGTGACAAGAATCTTGCTTGCCACTTGAAATTATGATTTCAGTGTATTTATTTTTGTTTTTCTTATCTCTGAATTTTGAGGAAGTGTCTCTTCAAAATTCCTATGCTTCGTCTCATATTGCCATTTCAAATTGGAATCTTCATCACAGCTACAGTCTCCTGGCTTATTAAGCACATGGGTCATGTGCTGGTTGGAGGGAGAATGAATGCAAATTTTTATCAGTCTATTCTTATATGAATTGCCGATTTTCATGGTCCACTTTTCTTTTAGCAGTGAACTTGGAACCATTTTCGTGCAATCTAAGCTCCTACAGCTGGCAAAAAACATGTGAACTGCTCCAAAAATGAATGTGAAAGTTAAAAATTGCGCTCGCAGCAGTGAGTGACCCAACAGTCTGTGTATCGTTGGCATGGAGACAAGTCCCGGTATACATGTACTGACCCAACAATAAAAACACATAGTGAAGGAATAACAGTTCAGGGGCCACAAATTGGAGGCCGGCGGGCCGGATGCACCTCGGGGCCGCCTATTGAGGACCACTGGTATAGATGCTTCCACACACCACTTCTCAAATGCTTTGGTGTCATGATTGTCGGCTCAGGATGGTTTTTCTTGCTTGTGTCATTCATTTTCATAGAAAACAACATAACATTACCAGCTGATTGAAAGGGGAAAGGGTCAATAGGGCATGTTGTAGGTTTAGCTGATAGTGAAGTTTTAGAGAACTCCCTGTTGGATCATGAGGCAAACTACATCAGTTTAAGTTTAAATAATGCGTTTTCATTAACCATTTCTTTGACTTAACTGAAACAACCACCTTGGATTGGACTGATATTACATTGAATGTAGAACTTAAAAGAAACATGACTCAATCATTATTTGTAAAAACGTAGTCCGTTTTGGCAAAGTTCTCTAACTTCCCTCCCAGTGACAGGAATATTTTTGCCAGTATTATTACTGCCTGTTAATATTTGAATTACTGATGAGCTCTAGTAATGCCTTATCTTGGCCACTGGAGATCAGTACTCGCTCATATTATCAAAGCACATCTAATTGCAGTCCGCTCCAGCAGTGTAGAGACTATGGAAATATTTATGCTGAATTAAAATTTCCACCCTTTGGACTTGCCGGCGGCTCAGGCTTCAGTCTTTACCTTGACGAGGTCACTGTCATCACGTCAAGTCAAGGAGTGCTGTGACGCCATTACATAAGTCACTGATGGACAACCATAAGGACTGCAATAAAAAAGCATTTTGATTACCCATACAGTCTATACTTCTGTATTTCTGTATTATGTGGTTGTATATAATTTCTAACCTACACGATTCAAGTGACATTCATAATAGGCTCGTTTGAAATGAACTGCGCCTCGGCATGACAGTAGATGAGATCAGTAGGCAGCAGCAGGGGGCAGAGACAAAAAGGTGGGATCAAGTTGGATTATAAATGCGTCTAGTTTCTCTTATTTGTCGTTTCCTCAATCTTAAATTGTCCGCCCTGTCCGCCACCTTCCAGGTCACCCCAAAGTAATACATCCTTGTGTTTAGAGAAGCGATGCGTGACAAACGATAACGCTCTTGTGTGCGAGAAAGATCGAACATGCGAGAGCAGCCCTCACCGGATTTATTGGATGGTGCAGCGGATCAGACTAATCTAATACATCACAACATCACTGGCGTTTCATACCGGAGTGAAGACAGGTAACAGATTATATTGTAAGTGTATCACCATCAAGTGTTAGGCTATATTTTATATGGTGGAACCACAAATAATATTCTTCAATTACATTTTGCTTTTCATGGCCTGTTTTCAACATGTGAGGCTGATTATTCCAGAGCGTCAGGTTTTTATATGTTACATCATTTCAGTTTTCATTGACACATTAACCTAATAGCTTCAAGTGGCTAGGAGACACCATAATCTTATTCGGGGTGATTTCACTATCAGAATATCACTGAATACAGAGGCAAATAGTGAATACAAATATAAACACATTCTAGGGGTTGAAATGGTCTCTGTGCCTCTGGGCAGACACAGTAGCCATACAGACTGCAGCTTCTTTATCATGAGCAGCTGCTTGTTAAACAGGTTAGAGACAGAAAATGACAGGCAATTTGAATTTAGAGGTTGTCGGTTCACCTTCCAATAATCAGGATCAGAGCACGTGAGCAGAGCTGAGCGGTGAGAGTTTCCGCTCCCTGCTTTTGTGGGTGTTTGCTCCTTTGCTCCATCCCTCAAAGATATACCAGACAGCTCCGCTCAAAGACCACTCTCCGCTCACCTAAAATTCCATTCAGCTCCGGTGAAATCGCTCCACGCTTGCTCAAACTTAAAAGTGGGAGCAATTCCTGATGTGCACCTATATGACCTGTCTGCTTGCTTTTCGAAATATTTTACAAACTCCATCTCTCAACGAATGACCTCTGATGTAGGTTAACCCTTGAAGGCACATGTGAGTCTGTGTGGTCTTGTGCATGCCCCAGACTTGGGGAGAGTGGTATCGGAACGAAACTGGGGCAAAATGGAACCATCGCTATGGCCTTTGGATTAAAACCCACTCTGCACTCCGACTATATTTCGCACGCTCCGCTCTGCTCCGCTCACATGCCCTGATCAGGATATCAGCAGGAACTTTATATCCCAAAATGTGCAATGAGATAAAACTGTGAGAATGTACAAAAAACTGAACTCAAACCAAAACACCAGAGTGCAAAGAAGAAGCAGACCCAGCTGTTAGAATGTCTCCAGAGATCAGCATTTGAAAAAATGGAGTAATCCTGCTAGACCGTTTGTTGTCTGCTTCAAAGATATTTAAACAGGTTTAAATGACATGGTTGGTTATAATGTGTGACACAGGCAGCATCTGAATTAATGCATAATACTAACTGCTAAGGTCCTGCGATGAGCTGGCAACTCATCCAGGGTGTACCCTGCCCTATGCCCATTGTGTGAACTGGATTTGGCCCCAGCAAGCCCCCTGGGTCCTCAGGGGGAAACGGCAACATCCCGCGACCCTCATGGATAAGCGGAAAGAAAACGAAATGAAACGAAACTAATTGCTAAATAACTCATATCTTTATTTGAAGACATCCATGAATCAAGTTCATTGCAATCTAAATTCCAAGTGTAAGCCTAGACTAAATTCCCTATAACTTTAATAATGAAGATGTCCCTGATTACACTTTATACTGCAGACACACGTTTGATTTCTTTTATGGTGATAATGCTCGGATCAGAAGTAGGCACTATCAGTATACACTGTGGGAAATCTGTGCATTGTGCGATCCACGTCATATAACTGAACATTGTGATAATATCAGATGGGTGGTGGGTAACATAATTCATCTCATAAACGAGGAAAACATTAAATTACCTGCTGAATAGAAATGCATACCTCCCTTGATAGAGCTGTACGCGGCACATCAGTTTAACTTTTGATTATCTAAATTGCTCAACAAGTTTTAGTTCTCTGTTATAATCAAAATATATATAGATAATGGCATTTTTGGCATAAATTCATCTAATGTCTGTAGAGCTGTTAAAGACGGATGACAACTAATCAAGCGGTGATCAGCTGCAGCCGTCATCAGAAACGGACGTCCTTTCACATGACACTGCAGAGGAAAGAATTTTTTCTTAAAACCGATTTCTTTTGTCCTCTCAGCTGACAACAGTCAACTCCTGTGGTGGTTTCCTTGCGTCTCTCAACGAATCCTCGGTGGGCGGGACTAAGACTTGAGGAAAACGTGAAAAGTTAGGGAAATGCGAGCTGTGTCCCAATTCAGGAGCTGCATCCCTCAAAGGGACCAACGAGGCTGTGTCAACGGTTGTTGAATGGGACGATCTAGCCCGAGCATTTCCTGGTTGCGTCACCAGATGTTACCCCCAAGTGTTGGGACTCGTTACTCAAAAAATATATCACACATTACACATTACTCTCAAAAATATTACTCATTACATTCTTGTGCATGCTTGCCGGGCATCTCATTGATGTTGCTCCACAGTTCATTAGCAACAAGCTTTGTGTGTGCGTGCTGTCGCTGTAGGATGCAGCATGTTCTGCTCATGTTGTTGATGCTGCTATTGTTATTCCATCTCCCTTTTGCGGATGGCGACTAACCAATAGGTGATGGTGAAAGATACCTTGTGCCAAACTCCAACCAATCGCTGTTCGATTACCAATGACCCCTCTGTAGAACCCACAGTGATGTTATCATTATTATCACTATTAGCTATTTAACTAAGTTAGTGGTACACTGGTAGCGATACATTACGTTAATGCTGACATATAAACTGCTAATTGCCACATGTGGTTTTATTTTAATTTTAAAGGCATTATTCCTATTTAAAGTGTTTGGTAGATAGTTTAGTTTGTTGTAATGATATTATTATAATTATTTTATGAAATTATAATTCTTGTCTCCCTCTTAAAACATTCTTAATGACATTGCAGATGTTGATTGAGGACTATGTGGTGGACAGATGAGACTGGACCCCCAAACACCCTGAGTACCGACCCAGATGATGTCCCATGACATGAGGGTCTTTATTGTGGCATCCCATCCAGCCCAGCAGCACTGTAGGGACTCCTGCTCAGGCTGTTACTGTCCATCATTTGTAACTGTTTTAATGTTGCTTTTAATAATAATTGTTTTTGTTAATAGTTAATAGATATAATGATCTGTAAATAGTTATTTATGCTGTAATTTTGTAAATAGTTGTAAATATTAAGAAAATATTCAATTCCTCGTTCTCCCTGAAAAGTAGCACTTGATGTCATTTGCTGTTATAAATCGTACTTAAGCTGTAAATACTAAATGGAATAGACAACGTGTAACAATAGAACAATATTTTATTTCACCAATTAAACTATTATCAACAAATAATAATTAAAAAATAAAAATAAATAAAAAAGACAAATAAAAAGAACTCATAAATTAACCAAATAACATCAGAAATAATGTAACTGTTGTCCTATAGAGCAGAGAGAAGAGCCTCTCCAACCTTTCTGCAGCCTCATGTCCTCCTTCATCCTCCCTCCTTATCTTCCTAACTCCTCATCCATGGGAAAAACCAGGACCCAGTAGCAGCACTGGGCCTCCCGCTGACCCGCTCTCCCGTCACTGGATATTAGCAATCCTAAGGCAGTGGAAGTCATTCCCATCAGCAATTATCAGCAAATTATGTATTAACTTGCATGGGTAAAACTAATATAATTTAGTTTCCACATCATCATTCAAACCTGCAGTTACTTGCTTGCAACCTGCAGTTGCTTGTTCTTTAAATGGTCCCACTTGTTTCTGGCCTGCTGGGCTTGACCTTCCCCTGCAGGCCCATTGTTTCCAGAACTGTTCTGAACACAGAGAGAAGCAAGAGAAAAGGTAAACACAAGATCACATTAACACAGGGATGCAAAGATTTAAAAAAGTGACATCAGGACTGACAAATGGGCTATTTATTATTTATTATTTATTATTGCCTTACTTCCATCCAGCCGTGGCACAATTTTTTGCCCCTGTGAACAAATGTTCATTCTGACCTCGGACAGTGATGAAGCATTTTTCGTTATGTCAACAGACAAAGGGGTTCTAATACAGCAAAAAAAAATGTAATCATCATAAGGATAATCCTAAACTTAGCACTTTATTCAAACGTTTAACTAAGCTTTATAGTTTTACAGTCTGGAAATAAAGCAGGGATCACAGCCTGATCGGAATCTGTTGATCTTGGTCCACTTATGTATATGAAGTAAAGCTAGTCTATGACATCTCCACAGTCACAATAAGATATAAGATATAAGTCAACCTCTGAACGTCTAACATTTGAAAGTGAAGGCTTTTAAGGCTTGACTTACAAAGTCGTCAAGCTGAGCATTACCAACATTATGTATTTTAAGGACATTTTGAGGTTTTAAGGTCCCTTGAAGTTTAACTTATCTGGTGTTTGACGCTGAAATGAGTAAAAACTGACTATAGATCCAATACTTTTACATTTAAATGCGAGATCTGTGCTACTTGAGGTCGCCCTTACTTTTCTTTCTTTCATTTGTCTCTTTGGGTGCACAACTTATCTTGGGCTATTGTGGCTAACTGTGGAGGATCGTGGCTGACCGTCCTCCAGGAAGAGGTCAAAGCAGGCAGCATTTGTCGGCTGCATTTGGAGGAGCCTTTGAATTGGGAAAGCCTTTGCGCTGCCTTGTGTATAAATTGCCCAAGATTCATAGTGCACCTGAAGAGAAGAAACAAGTAAATAAATAAATAAAAGCTGCAAGCAGTGATGAATGAGCCCTTGCAGTCCACGCATGTCGGGGGAATGCTGCCGTCGCGTTGTGGCGCACAGATATATTCAGGTCAAGACCCTCTACGTGAGCAGTTTGGAGTAGATGCCAAATTGTATGTGGAAGTTATAATGAGTTGATGGTTTTATGGCGAGGCATCAAAATGGACCACGCCACCACATGTGACGTAGGTGAATGCTTTTGACAAGTTTTGTCCACAGATACTACTTGCAAAGTTTGTTGCAAATTGGCCTAGGAGGAGTAAGAAAAATTAAGTTTATCATTTTTTCATAGAGCCTTAGTGGCTCATGGGGAAGTAGTCACCTGGGTTTCACTTCATTCGGACAGACCAATGTGGAGATATGCAATACTTTGTGTTTTGAGCAAAATGTACAGGAAGTTGTTATTTAATATCTTGAGTATTTGGAATATCAAAATTCTTTTAAAAAGCACTTTCCTTGATTATATCGCCACCTGGTGGTGGAAATTGAGGACGACAATAGATTATGACATTTTTTGGCAGGTGTGATATACTCCAAGTTTGGTGAGTTTTTGGGTACTAATCCATTGCCCGTAGGACATCTGTATATCTATAGAAAAGTGGGAGGTTAAGTAGCTTTTTCATGGATGGCCAAATGAGGTTGTGTTTGAAGGTGAGACTTCAGAGATATTTAGGTTTGTTGAGACATTCAATATTCCAGGGTATAATTGGCCGTTTTTGTCTACTTTTGATTTTATCATTATATTTCACCTTGAAAACTATTTACCTTGCCTTGTTTGGTGTCTGTACTTATTTTTTCATTTTGACATACTGTATTAATACAATGGACCTAAAAATCACAAAAAAAACATACAATAGGAGTAGGAAAAAGTTAGATTTTTTACTGTGAAAACCACAAATATGTTTAACAAACAATTTTTATTATTAATCATGCAAATCTAAATTGTTGTTTGCTAAAATTGTACATAAATGTTTGAAATTTACAAAGTTATATGTAACTATTTACATTTAAATGCAGGCAATGCCTCAGGCTCAGGGCTCCCTCAGCTCCTTCCAGCTGCACTGCCTGCTCTACATTCAGCAGTCTCCTCACTGTTTTGACTCACAAAACAACAACAACAAAAAACGACTCCACTACACACTAAACACACTACACCCAACACTACATAACACACTAATTATACACTCCAAATATGCTGTATGTCACAAATCTCTCAACTCTCAAAACTCGCTCTCTATCACCGATCACCGTCACTACTGCTATCACTCTTCCGCCCTGTCACTCCCACAACTTCCCCTGTTCCGCAACAACCAAATCACGTGGTTTGCCATCATTTTGTGAGTGTTTGGTGTGGTGCCTTTTTCCACCAATAGGAACATGTTGTATTGCTTGTAAACACTTCCTGCACCAGACACAAAGCAAACGTGACGGCAACGTTCTCGAAAAAGCGTGGCGGACATGATTTACCGTAAGTCCGGTTTTGGATGTGCCGGTGCGTCCGTCAACTCAGGAGGTGGGCCGTGGGGTTGGGCTAGCAGCTAGCTACACACAAACATCCACAGATTCCGATTCCACTTTATTGTCCTCCCGTATCGAGATCTCCTCAGACCCGAACGGACTCGGTCCAGACTCGTTTAGTCTCATTAATCCACAACAGGCAGTTTAGATGCACAGAACGGGACCAAACCACCGGCAAAATCCCGGTCCAGCTCGCGTCGCTGCAGGTATAAATCTGCTTGTTTCTTGAGGTATGTTGTGGAAGTGAGCTCTGCAGTGATTGGCTCTGGTGCGCACGTGACTATGGTGGCTATGGTTAACAATGTTAGGGGAATTGGAAAAAGCATTTCTGAAATATTTTATTAACGGTATCGTTGTAGTCCAAACAAATGCAACGTTGCACACCCTTGAAATACGCAGCAGCCATGTTGAAAATCTCTGATCAGTCTGATCCTGATCTGCAGAGATATTTGAGGCAAACACACACACACACACACACACACACACACACACACACACACACAGACAGAGATTCCTTACTTTTATAGAGAGATGTTCAGGCACTGAAAAATGCGATCATTTTGGACAAAAAAAATCATCACTACAAAAACAATAGGGACCTCGCAGGTTGAGATCTGCTCTGGCCCTAAGAGTTATAAAATGATAGACAGTAACAAGCTAGAAATGATAGACAGTAACCTGGCAGTGCTGCTGGGCTGGATGGGATGCCACAATAAAGACCCTGGTGTCAGTGGGACATCATCTGGGTCGGTACTCGGTACTGGGTTGGTGTTTGGGTGTCTAGTCTCACTGTCCACCACATCGCCCATCAACTGGGTTTGCAGTTAAGAAAGAGGTACTTTCATAATATAAGCATAATAATAATAAATCTTTACAGAAAACAAAACTATCTACCAAACATTTTAGATAGGAATAATGCCTTTGAAATTAAAATAAAACCACATGTGGCAATCAACAGTTTATATGTCAGCATTAACATAACATAGCAGATTGTTAATTACCCCAAATTCTTTGCTAGCTAACAATGATAATAATGATCACTGTTTGACAGTGAAATTTTACTCCTCTTGTCACTTTTGCCGTCCTGGGCTGCACCCGTACGGGTAGGGGCAGAAACTTCTGGTGACGAAGGACCCAGCCTCTATAGTGAGTTTTACCTTGTAAGGGTTAGCCTACTTGATCTGGTACAGGATTAGTGAAATTAAATAAATTTTAACTTTGTCTATCTAGTACAAAATAGTAAGTCTTGTCCAGTAACAATACAATACAATTACCACAGTTATTATTTATTATGATGACAACTGTGCTTTGGTGCATGATTATATCACAGCTGAGGGGAATTTACTGACTACGTCAACCGGAGAAGGGTTGAAAAGAAAATCAGGAATTCCTGTAGCTCAAACATATTTGACAGTAAAACTTTACTCTTCTTGTCACTAGGCTCGTTCAAGTTGAACTCCAGCTGACCGCCTGCAACAGTGAGATCTGCTGGTGACTGCAGGGATAGGGATACAAACACTGCTATGAAGTCGGACACTCTCTCTGTGACGGGAAGAGAAAGGGCTAAGAGTGGATAGTACAGATAACACTTCAGTTGAACCTGTGTTGTCTGCATGCTAAACACAGCAGTTAGCCACTTCTCTATCATCACCACAAGTAGGGTGACAGAACTGAACAATTTATTGACGACATCTCATCTCATAATTGTAACACTGTACATATTATCTATGTATTTTTACTTTTTTAAATATACTTACATTGCACTAATGCTTTTACTTTTTACCTGTTCTTCTTACTCTATTTATGTTGTGTGAATAACCAGATGCTGATAAAATTTTGTTGTCCACTGTGCAATGACAATAAAAGGATTCCGATACTGGTCTTTCAGGGTTGTTGCGTTACATGGAGGATTTATATATATATATATATATATATATATATATATATATTTAGCCATAGGTGCGGCAATACGGCTGCTACTTATCTGAAAGTATGTGATATTTGAGTAGAAAATAGGCACAGGTGCTTATGGATATGGAAATTCATCGAAACACACGTCATATACGTAAGCGTAGATGAGAGCCAATTAGGAAAAAGTCCTGACGTCAGGTCGGTCTAAGCTCGCGCAGCACCTGGAGAGCAACAGCTCAACTGCTCTGCAGCTCCCTTGCTCTCGCCTTGCTCCCGCGATAACTTAAAGTCATGTGACATCGGATGCGGCGCAGAAACCACTCCCATCCAGGTCATCGTGGACACACTTTAACCAGCATGCATCACGGTTTAGGCAGCGCTGCGCAGCGCTGCGTGATCTTGAACCTGCCTCTGGAACTCGCCTTCTGACGTGGGGTAAGGGCGGGAACATCTGGTGACGCAACCAGGAAATGCTCCGAAGGCTAGACCGTACCATTCAACAACGGTTGTCGCGGTCTTCGCAGGTCTTTCTGAAGGACTCGCCTTCGAAGCCCGCAAAGGCAGGGTCCTTCGAAGGATGCAGACCCTGAAATGAGACACAGCCACTGATTGCATACGGCGAAATGTGACCGGATGTAGTGGGACATCCTGGTACTTTTGGTATACTAAATAGCATAGAAGTATGGGTATTGAACCGGTGGAACTTTTGTCGGCGTGGCCACGGGACTATAGCTGTGAAAACGTCCATTTGTAAATTTCAGGATGAGTATGGAAGCCTGGTACATGGACACATCTGTTGAAGACCAGAAAAAGCCTCACAGAATGAACCCAAATGAGCCCATTTCACTGGACGAATTAAAAAAACTTGGGGTCTTTCATTGGAAGGTAAAATTAACGTGAAATACGTTAGTTCCTTTCCACATAACAGCTAACCTAGATGTCAGTTTGACTGCGATAAATGGTAATTTGTGCTCTTGATTAGCTAAAGTCATGGTATGGTATTTACAAACCCTCTGTAAACACTCAGATAACCACTGTGACCCTCAACAAATTTGCATTCAACATAGATGACCTACCTGCATTGTTTAAAAAAAAAAAAAAAGTATTAAGGTCTAATGCTGGATGCTCATCTCAAATTTGATAAACACATTAAGAAAATCAGCACAATAGTTAGACTGAACTTATTTAACTTTACACTGCTTCAGATAGCTTAACATTTGAAGCAGCCAACATATATTTATATGCAATGATTTTCTCACACCTCGGCTATTTTGTGACTGCATGGTCACAGGCAAGTCTTTCGACAATCAGACCTCTGGAGAGACTCTACAATCATGCACTAAAGACCTTAGGTAAGAGGCCGATAAGATCTAATCACTGCAATGTTCTGCGGGACCTGAACATGCTCAGCTTTGATAATTATATAGCTTCATCCAACATCAACTTAATTTACAAATGCGTGCATGGTCAAGCCCCTCAGGTTCTCTGTGACCTGGTCCAACCAATGTAGGCTGTAGGGCAGTCCACTAGAAGAGCCGCTGCAGGGAACTGTAGGGTCCCTCACCATAAAACCTTCCTTGGTCAGTCGTCATTCCTTATTAAGGGAGTTAATATATGGAATAGTCTGCCAACCAAGCTCAAGTCCATTCACAGTCATGGGCAGTTCAGGAGCAAAATTAAGGAATTCTGTTGGATTGTTGTACAACCCACATGATTTGTATCTGTCCCTATCAAATAAACCATATACAATACAATTTACTGACCAGTTGTTCTATATGTTGCAGCTGAACACTGATATCTATGAATCAGACCCAGAGCTGGAGCAGATCCGTAGAGAGCAAGGCTACTCCTATATGGACATAATCACTATTCACCCGGACAAACTACCCAACTATGAAGAAAAGGTAACCCCTGCACTTTGCACTGTGATTTCTGTACATTTTAAATCACCTTATATATTCTGAAAAACTGTCACTTTGTTAGGGAAGACTCTTAGATGTTTGAAACTGAGTGAACAATTGGTTAGAAGACAGAAGAAGATATCATGACCTGTTGAAAATGAGTATAATTCTCAATGTAATTAGTATAATTCTCACTGTTCTTAGTCTGTGGTGAGGACAGTGATACCATTATGGAAGCTACAGCCCGAACAGTGTGTGAGTTTTTGATTCTGTGGGGAAACCAGCATTATTCAGGTATCTCTATTTTTGCGTTGGTCAGGTGAAGATGTTCTTTGAGGAACACCTGCATTTGGATGATGAGATTCGCTACATCCTGGATGGCCAGGCCTACTTTGACATCAGGGACAAAGAGGACAGATGGATCCGCATTGCCATGAAAAAGGGGGACCTGATCAGTCTGCCAGCTGGCATCTACCACCGTTTCACTGTGGATGAGACTGTATGTTACATACATGAACATAATTATAATTGATGTAAAGCCATATTCCTGAAATAAAGATGGCAGTAGTTAGCTGCTGCTGCTGTTATCTTGAGTGTAGATGTTGGATTAAATTGTATGAAATTTAAATGATGTCTGAAGAGAAATTGGGTTGTCGGTGCAGAAAATAACAACATTTGCCAGTGTGAAACAGGACTAAAGATAAAAGGAGTAGTAAGACAACATTGTAGAATATTCAGTTTAGCTTCAAAGCAATTGTGTGCTCCACCCAGGGCCAGTAGAAGTGCAGTGTGAAACATATAGCCCTAGTCTTAGGTTAACACTGGGTTAACAATCTGTGTGTATTGTTTATTGTGGCTAAGGATAGTCCTGGGCTAGGATATGCAGTGTCCCATTGTCTGTTGTCTCAGGTGTGCAGTGTGGTACTACTGTTAAGTGTTTGAACTGTCATGACTGTTGTCACTGGCCTTTGAAGCTTTGTTTATTTTTGCATGAAAAATCAGTTTAACTTCACCTTTTGTTATTCTTCAGGCGGGTCCAAAAGTGCCTTTGACAACTCAAAGTGTAACTCCACCCGTAATACACTTTAACTTGTTTAAAGGTCTTTGGGAGGACAACTGCATATGTGAAAAATGCAGTTTAAACCCTTTTGTGGCTCCAGAGGAGGCTGCATGTATGGATAAATTGCCTCCAATGATGTCACTTGGTCGTTAAGTTGCATTGTTGGTTATTATTGTCAGCTAAAAAACAAATGATCCAATCGAGCAGAACCAGAGATATCCTTTTCTATTCCACAAATTGTTCTCCATTTCTACACCTGGTGCCTTCTTTCCCACAATATAACTTCTGTGGTTGTAATGCCCAAGGCCTGTAAACACATTTTAATTTGTTAAAGTTTTTGACTTACCCTTTAACAGCAGTTAATTCGTTAGCTTCTAGTTAGCTATATGCATTTGTTTCTTTGAGGAAAGCTAACAAGCTGTTTTTATTGCTGTGTAAGATCATGAATTCTTGCATGGGGGAGGCAAAGTAGACCTTGATTTACTTAATCAAGCTCAGACTGATCTGACCACTATTTCTACAGAACTACACCAAGGCCATGAGGCTGTTTGTGGGGGAGCCAGTATGGAAAGCTTACAACCGCCCCGCTGATGACTTTGAAATCCGCCAGAAGTACGTGGCTTCTCTGCAGGGATCCTGAGATGAGAGGGAGCTCCAGTGCACAACACTAACAGCAAAGTGGATATAACCACTATTTGTACTAGACTGAGGGCTACTAATATGATTAGACTTGTATAATGCACCGAAATGATCTTTAGTGGTGAATGAAATGATGGAGCCTACTTTAGTATTATATAGGTTAATACATTGGAATTGTCATGAAATAATATGTAACTGATATATAATTATTTAAAGGGGACATTTACCATAAGTTGTTTTACTTTTGATTCCTGAGCATATTCCATATGTAATTTCATTTCAGTAAATGTTTGAGTCCAGGACTCATAATGGAACCTTATTTCCTTTACCACAGGACATTGTATAGTGCCTTATTCTCTTTAATCAGTTGTATTTGGTGCCATACATGCCCTCAGCAGCATGTTCTATGAATGAATATTGTGCAACTACTTTGTTTTTTTAATTTTTTTTAATTTGATGTTCATATATTTCTGAAACACAGGTGAAGGATGTGACTTGATCACCCTGTGCTAATGAGCTGGAGCCTGTTTGACAGATTCAGTTACAGTTTTTGTTCTATGAAAAATTAAGATGATCTTTCCATTAAATCAGACAAGTTGCTTCATTTAGGATAAAACAATTTTTTTATTTTTTAATAGATATAAATATGATTGAACACAACCTGTTGCCAGTAATAATTCAAGATGAATAAGGACAACACATACGTTTTTACAGAGATTTTTGATATGATCATTTTAAATGGAAAGAAACCCCCATCAAATTCTGATATGTACAATTTTGGATTCTAATAATTAAATTTTTGTTTATTAGACAGGATAATCTGAACTGTTTTCTTTGTTTGTTGATTTAATCTATACTGTGTGATTAGAATTTCTTTCATAAAAAAACAGTTTGACATTTTTGGAAAAGGTTTCATTAGCTTTCTTACAGAGATTTGGATCAAAAACTCATATCTCTGTGCTAATTATGAACCAAATGCCAGCAGCTTGTAAACTTCTTAACTTATCACAAGACGGGGATCAGTGGGAGGTTAGCTAGCTTGGCGTCATGTGGTTTGTTCTGGACTATCTTTTGGTAGGACACTCTTAAGAGACCACGACCTGAAAGGTGAGAGTCATGTGACAGATAAAGGTAGCCAAAAGGTTAAGTAGGATGATTTATGTTAGCCTTGTTAGTTTGTCTGCTTGGGAGTAAGATGCTAATCACTGAAGCAATTAATATGGATCTCCCTGTGTAAACCTCCCCACAGCAAAGGTAACAAAAAAACCATGGTAAAGCCTGAGAGCAACCTCCTTAATTTTTATTTTGACACAACATATGAGAAGAAAATTAAAGGCCAGTAACAAGCCAACCTCTCTACAAAATACTGCGTATTTATCTTGCATTAATATTCATGCACTTATAGCTTCCTGTTGGTCTTATTTTGAAAACTTTTCTGTATTACAAGGTCAGTTCAAAATTTACACCTACACTTTAGTAAAAACTTCCAACATTTCTGTTCACAGTGTCTGGCTGAAGAAATATCACATAATGAAAAGGAAACAGCTTGATGTGGTAGAGAGACACAAGCCCCAGAAAGTCTTCAAATATCTCTCTTTTTGTCTTTCTGAAATGTATCCATTTTAAAATAAAAGGAGATATAAGAATAATATGATAAACACACAGTCAACATGATCTATTGAGTGTTCTAGGGATGACGTATTTTTGTAGGCCAACCCGGTAGTCAGTATTGACCTCGTCAAAAGGCCTATGGGGTTTTTGAATTGGATTTTCAATCATATATTACACAAGCAAATGATACTATATATTTTTTGTATGTTTTGTTCAGCAAGATAATCTTGACAGGTGAACACCACTTTTGTGATTTTCAAGGAATAAATTAAACCACTATAAGCAAAAAAAGCTAATGTTAGGCTATAAACAGTTTAAATTACCACTAAATTAAATTCCTAAATTATACTATAATATACTATAATAGATAATATAATATACAGTCATGGATGAAAGTCTTGGCACCCCTGTAACTTTTCCAGAAAATGCACCATTTCTCCAAGAAAAGTGTTGCAATTATAAATGTTTTGGTATACACATGATTATTTCCATTAAGTACATTGGGACAACATAAAAAAGCAGAAGAAAAAAGCCAAATTTGACATCATTTTACACAAAACTAAAAAATTGGGTCAGACAAAATCATTGGCACCCTCAACTTAATATTTGGTTGCACACCCTTTGGAGAAAATAATTGTAAATTGAAATTATAACCATCAAGATTCCTACACCTGTCAACTGGAATTTTGGACCATTCTTCATTTGCAAACTGCTCCAGGTCTCTCAGATTTGAAGGGTGCCTTCTCGCAATAGCAGTTTTGAGATCTTTCCATAGGTGTTTTGTGGGATTTAAATCTGGACTCATTGCTGGCAACTTCAGAATTATCTAGCACTTTGTCTCCAACCATTTCTAGGTGCTTTGTGGGCTATGTTTTGGGTCATTGTCCTGTTGGAACACCCATGACCTCTGATGCAGATCCAGCTTTCTGACACTAGGCCCTACATTACAGGCCAAAATCTTGTGAGAGAGGCGGCAAAACAACCCCAAAATATCTTTGAACCGCCACCATATTTGACTGTAGGTACCGTGTTCTATTCTTTGTAGGCCTCATTCCATTTTATGTAAACAGTACAATGATGTGCTTTGCTAAAAAGCTCTAACTTAGTTTCATCTGTCCACAAAACATTCTCCCAGAAGAATTGAGGCTTACTCAGGTATGTTTTTGCAAACTGCAGTCTGGCTTTTTTATGCCTCTGTGTCAGAAGTGGGGTTCTCCTTGGTCTCCTGCCATAGCACTTCATCCCATTCACATGACGACGTATGGTTCAAGCTGACACTGTTGCACCCTTAGTCTGCAGGACAGCATGAATTTGTGTGGAAGCTGACTGAGGTTTATTTATCCACCATTTGAACTATCCTGTGTTGCATTGTTTAATCAATTTTTCTCCTCCGTCCACGTCCAGGGAGATTTGCCACAGTTCCATGGGTTATAAACTTCTTGATTATATTGCGCACAGTTGACAAAGGAACTTTAAGATCTCTGGAGATTGACTTGTAACCTTAAGATTGTTGATATTTTTCGGCAATTTTGCTTCTTAAGTCCTCAGATAATTCTTGGCTCTTCTTTCTCTTCTCCATGCTTGGTGTGGCACACAACACAATGGTTGAATCAACTTAACTAACTAACTAACTAACTGGCTTCAGGTTTTTATATTGCCTCCTGTTACTTGCCACAGGTGAGATTAAACGAAGATCACATGCTTAAAATTAAATTATTTACCCACAGTTTTAATAGGGTGCCAATGATTTTGTCCAGTCGATTTGTGGAGTTTTGTGTAAAATGATGTCAAATTTGGCTTTTTTCTTCTGCTTTTTTGTGTCGTCCCAATGCACGGAAATAAACACATGTATACCAAAACATTTGTATTTGCAACACTTTTGTGGGAGAAATGGTTCATTTTCGGGATTAGTTAGAGGGGTGCCAATACTTAATACTGCCAAGTCCATGACTGTATACTATGACTAAAGTCTGCCTGTAAAGACTTAACTAGTGAGGCAATGAGTCTCTGTGTGTGTGTGTGTGTGTGTGTGTGTGTGGCATAATTACATAATTATATATTTTTTTTATCTCATTTGGCCACTGTGGCAACCTCAATCCTATTTCAGGCATTTAACTTAAAACCCATTCAAAAAAGCCACAGACTTTGAGACAAGGGAACCATGCAAAAATGCTGATTCTCGGGTCTTATGACTCATTACCACACCACTCTAGAAGACAAAGTCATGTCAGAATCACCCACTCATTCACTACTCCCTATTCAACACATCTGGGGTTCTATATAGAGAACTAAATAGTAAGGTTCATCGGTCAATTAATAAAACAAAGCAACAACAAACACTTATGGACAATGTTCTAGTGATTTTTTTTCTCCTCCAGCACAACGCATGATGGTATTTAATGCTTGATTAGTGACCATCGGTTGTACACTACTTTCTACAATGCATTGTGGGATACTTTGAGTCAACTATATAGGGTTTAATAAATCTGGACAGTACTTCAAAATGGTGAAATCACTACTGTATATGGTCCACTGTGTAGTGGGTAGTGAGTGATTTCGGACACAGCAAACATTTTAATAACAGCTAACACAGCTGGCAGTGAACATTCTAGCAGATTAGCTTGCCTTTGATAGTGCATATGATGTATTGTTGGTCATGTGACCCTCACAATGAGGCTGTAGTGGTCTCCTCGAGAGTAGGTCTTTTTTTTTTTTTTTTTTAAACCAAGCTTAAAGCTATGCTAAGCGCCAAATGCCACCTTGTCCACACTGCATGTTCCATGCCGTATTGAGCCTGACATCCTGTTGCTCGCGTTGGAAGCCTGACATTGATGGTATGGTAGATTCATAAAGATATAATGAGTAGTAATTTATACAATACTATCTCCTCCACAAAAACAAAGACCCAGCTGGCTTGAGGAAAATTGCCAGAGGAGTGAAAGTTTCTGGTGAGTAAACACACCATCTCTATGTTGGATAGTGTGAATGCCTATGCTGTGTATTAACTTGTTGAGAAACAAACACATATCATAGTGTAAAATGTGTGTTTAAAAAGTCAAATGATGAGCTATCACCCATCTTTTGGTCTCCATCTGACCACCAGAGAGTTAGACACAAGTAACAGTGAGAAAAGCAAATGAGTAAATTTCCAAAAATGTTAAATTGATCCTTTTCCAGTGTCAATCATTATTGGCTCACCCTTCAAAAAACCACACAGAGAAATGTGTACCTAGGTTCGGTTTCACACATCCATTTTGTAAAAATAAAACTAGTTTCTGAAAGATGATGTATCAACTTGCTTATGGGAAACCAACAAAGCACCAAACATTCACTGTTCTGTCACCATGCTGATTGGAACTAGAACTTTCTACAGTACTCCACTATTGGGGTTTTTACTTCCTGTCACACTGGAGGAGAATGAAATTCTGAGTCATCTGCCAGTTCATCCTTGTGTCTCTTAGACCAATTTGAGGCACTGTGTGTTGAAGCTGTCCCCCTCTCGGCAAGCTACCGCCTCCAGCAGAGCCTGCTTTTTCTGGGTGCTGCGAGACGACTCCAGCTCGTACATAGTAGTCAGGTTGAAGAGGACACTCTCATGGAGGTAGAGTGCAGGGTCCTGCTGCACCAAGCCCTCCAGCTGGCCCAGCGACTCCTTCAGTCGGCCTAGATATAGCAGGCACACTGCTGCATTGTTGTTGGCCTGGGAACATAAGGCAGAAGGGAATGGGTTAGGACACAAGAGTTTCAAAGTGAAATTATCATCACATTTGAAAAGAGACAGGCTAAGCACTGAGTGGTCTGACAGAGAACAGAGCAGCAGCAATATATTGTTTAAAGCATTAAAGCATGTAGAAATTTGCAAGTAGATACCCCAAATCAATGTATGAACCTGAAAATAACCATAATATGGGACCTTTGATGTGGTCAATTGTCATGCTATTGTTAATAATGTACCATCTTATATAACATCTTGTAGGGAAGTCTGATCATTTTTTAGCTCTTGTGATGCAACATAAAGCTGATACAGAGTAACGTACATGTTTATAGCAGTGGATGTGCTAGCACTTACAACAGGGTTTTTCGGGTCAATTTTCAAGACTTCATTGAAGGATGTGTGTGCTTCAGCGTAGTTGTTCTGACTGAGGTAGACAAAGGCCCTGGGAAAAAACAATCATTGCACCAAGAGACAGCACTGATAAGGTTACAACATGACAGGAAAATTATAGTTTTGTTAAATTATGCTTGTTCCGTTTTATAATTCAGGCCATACTAAAGCTCTGGAAGGCATGTAATACATGGCCAGAATTATGTGGACAAATGACCATACATCTCACATAGGCAAAATACAGCTCAATGTGGCTTCCATGCCCTAAAAAAAGGAATCCAATCTCCAAAATATCAATTAAGGTCAGCACGTTAATGAATCTCAAAGCAAACAACTCCAGTGAGTGTGCATTGCTATTTTGCTTGCTTCCAACAGATGGCAATGTCTACACTTCAATTGGACAATAAGCCTCAAGTTTTGGCCTTCTAGGTTGGCAACATCCTGATTAAGAGAAGTCTTTGCAATTCAGTCCAATGTGTACCATATTCATGTATTTTATCATAATTAAGCAATGCATTTAATGTGTTGATTCAATTTCCCAATTTGTGGCTCTTTGCTTACATTTTGTTGTTCAATATGCCCCCCTGTGCATACTCACCCAATTCTAGGACACTATGAAGTATAGATGAAGTCTAAGCAGTCTACAGTCAATCAATTTATCATCACTCAAACGTTATTTTGTAATAGGTAGATCGTATTTATAAAATATATGATATGGGAAAACATGAAAATGATCAGAATTACCCTGTCATCCAAACTGCAGCGGGACAAGCTGTGAACACCACAATGACCTACTATCACCTCCTCTTAAGTTGAAGTGGTGATACTATACCGATTTGTGGCAGAACGCAGATGCATGTGTAACGCAAACCTGTTGAATTCATTGCTCTCGTTAACCAGCTCATCTCGGTGGTAGAGGATCAGGGTTTTCTTCGTCATCTGGAGTTTTTGAATCCCCGGTATGTCCCATCATCTCAGCATTACATTACACTGATTCCACTTACAACTACCAGGTATGCACACTAGTTTCGTGGATCTTATACAGCAGAGCATGTAAAACGGGCAATTGAGGAGATGCTGAATGCATGTGAAAGACATAAGCAACAGGTCAATGTCATTTTACTTGTCAACGTAAGGAATATGAAAAAAGCACTGGACAATGTGGGGGTACAAAGTGTCGGCTGCGTCTTGCACACACTTCAGCTGGCTGTATACGACGGTTTGCTGTCATAGCACAGCGTCACAGACTCACCTGCTAATGCAAGCAAAGTGGTAGGCCAATGTTGCAATAGCAAATGCAGAATAAGAAAGAGCCATGAAAATATATACTTTGTTTCAACAAAATAAAAAAAATAAAACACTTATTAAGGAAGAGCTTAGATGCAGGTACATTTTTTTTCTTAATGCAGCTGTATTATCCAGGAAAACTAAATTAGTTAAGGCTAATTATCAGATCTGGACTCGGTATTGGTATTTACTAAATATTAAAAGCCTCGGATCGGGATCAGGGTAAAAAAAACCTTATCGGGACATCCCTACTTGTCAGTGAACAGTTGGTTGATTGACTGTTTGATTTTTGGATTCGACAACAGAAAAGTTAATCCAAAGGATTATATGATAAAGTGATAACACTTAATTCCACAAACATGGCTTGGTGTCAACAAATAAGACACAAAGACACAGAAAACAAGAACACTGATATACTATCAGACGAAATCGAAAAAAGAAAAAAAACAAATTACTAAAAGTTAGGAGAAAATAAAATACATATATAGTAAAAACATAAATAATAGGTAAATAAGTTGCTTATTTACACAACCAGCAGACATATTTTATGGACTTATTTCTGGCTACCTGACAAATTTCAATACTCAATTGCTGCCTAAGATTATAAAAGACAAGGATTAAAGCATTGAGAAGAAACAAACTTATGAAAAAATAGGCTAAGACGGTAGCTATGTAGAGCCGAGTGGCACTGTAGATGAGTGATGACTCAGTGGGTTTGTCACTACATGTGAAACCTTTTACATGCAAGTAGTCTGATCAATTACTCATATAACTAAATAATCATAGCAGTTTTTAAAAGGAACCTTTCACCCTGTTTTAGCTTGAACATACCCTCTTAACGTTTTCAAAAAATGTATTATTGATGCATGATTACTGACACACAATGGAATGTGTTATTTGTATTTGTAAAACATGCTGTATTTGTTTCTGAAGCATGATATTTGATAGGTGTGTTTCTCATTTGCAAAACAAAATGCATTAGTCTGCAAACCACACTGAGTTTGTCTGTGAATCGTTGGGCGTGAGTAAAACATGTTTTCTGTGTTGGTGAGTTTTTGGCATGATTTTAACTCCATACCTTTGCCGCCATGGTTGTTTAATGATTGTGGAGAGGAATGGTTGCATTGATTATGTCATGTTCACATTGCTCGTGCATGAACACATGCCATGCCAAAGCATACCTCTTCCAACTGTGCCAAGGCCAAGAAAGTGTACCATGCTTGAGCTTGATAAGGAGTGCTCACACTAGTTAAACAAACTAGACTTTTGGCTTCAAATGTGCTTGGACACAGTATGGCTTGCCTAGTATGAGTGTGTCCTCAAATTAGAGCTTTAAATTAGTTATTTATGTAACTATAGTTCCATGTTTTCTAGTTGACAGCCACGGATGTTATATAATGGATTTCCATCATCAATGGAAATGAGGGAAAATACTGTAAAATCTTCACACATCAAGATTTCTGTACAGTATTTTGTCTTGATATTGGTCTTGGGGACAAATCTGAGTAAATGGAATGTTGTTCATGTAGTTCAGGGGTGTATTGTTCAAGAGGATTTTTACATATGTTGCTTGGACTTCTTTTGGTTTTAAAGGACAGGATAGGAGTGCTATCCTCAAAAATGAACTGACATTTTGTTCTTGATTCAGAAGTCTGAGCCTTTGTGAAGTGAGCAGTGTGAGTGGGACAGGTTGTCACCTGAGCTTTACCTTGTAACTCTACACCACCCCAGGCCAGAGCTACACAGGTGTGACCTTACAGTATGTGCTAAGTCACATGCCAGAAGAAAGCAAAAACCTGCAAAACAGCCCTGATGGAAACTTTGCTACCGAGGACCAAAAATGATCCTGAACTGCAGAAAATATAAACCTGATGTATGAACGTCTTAAATGCATGACACCCACTTACCTGTTCATTAGCACACATGTGTTGTGACTGGGCTGGCTCCCTATCCTCTGGCAGGCTTTCTGCACATCCTGGAAGTACCTCTCTGCTGTTTTAATGTCTCCAATCTGGCCAAGGACAAAGCAGCAGCAACACATTTAGCATAGATCTGTGTGGGTATATTATAAAGTGGGGCAAGCCCAAACAAATCACAAGTTTACATGATACCCCATGAAAAAACCGACTCATTGCATAAACAAAGAATATAACAAGAACATTGAACAAGACAATAATAGCCCTTTTTGGATAGAAAAAGCAGCACATTTGCTCCAAGGTAAGGGGCCTGCCAGCCTGTCTTTCTAAAACCGAGGCGTAATATTCCTCCTTTTCCAAAAGTCGCCTCTGTGGTAGGCGTAAACATGTGATGCACAAAGTTGGGCTGTGAACAGTGACATAGAATTGTCTTCAAAATAAGGGCTTTACATTGCACCCCATTGGAGTTTAGAACTGGATTCTTAGCGGGGGGCTTTTAATTTGAAAGTAGCGACCGTACTCAGTTCATGATTCAGCCTTGAGGTTCACATTCACTTACTGAGGGATGGTGTGTTCACGGACTATAGTACACAATCATTCGCGGGAGACGCAGCGCTGCTTTGACTGGTATACATGCACTAAAATTATTACACGGTGAAAGTGTCTTCTGTGCAAAGTAAAATCACTTAACATGATGCTACACGGATGTTAGCAACACAGTTCTAATGTTAGCAGTACGGTTACTGAACGTGAATCAAATCCTCTGCCCTGAGCGAGTGAGTGAGTGAGTGAGTGACACAGTGCCACTTTCAACACAGTACATGTACGTGCATCACGTTCGCACAGCGCTGTCACTGAATCAGCGCGAATGTGATTCACTTCCCCAGCAGGTCTGAGAATCACGTTCGTGAACGTGAGTGACTTTACGCGGATGTTAGCAACACAGCGCTAATTTTAGCAGTACAGTTACTGAACGTGAATCACCTCCTCTGCCCTGAGTGAGTGAATGAGTGAGTGAGTGACGCAGCGCCGATGTCAGCCGAGTACATGAACGAGAATCACGTCCTCAGTGACAGTTCTCTGTGTGCAGTAGATTTGGGAATCATGAATGAATCACAGCATGAACGTGAATCACGTTCTCACAGTTCTCTGAGTGAGTGGCAGCAGTTCCACTCCTGGCCGGCATGATCGCGGCTGAGCTCAACTGAACTGAGAAAGGAACGAATCAGTTCATGAAGTGATTCTGTTCATTTCGTTCACTTAAAAGATTTGTTCGCTCGAATGACACGTTTGCGACTGACAAAACACTACTACAGAGACCGAGGAGACACTAGCTTTTCCTGGATCTCTGCGGCTGTCCAGTTGTTCATCTTAATGTCCGCGGATGAAGTGACGGATGGACTGCTGTGATCAGCTGTTTCTTGGTTTTAAAACTCCCCGGCTGTGGGTCGCACAACAGCGCCATTTTTAGACAGAGCACCAAGCCGCCAATTTGCCCATCATTTTGGCGACTCGGTCCACGGTTTTAGACAGACGCTGGCAAATTTGGGATCTGTTTTGGTCCGCCGATTTTCCGCCTCGGAGGGTACACTTATTTCCGCCTCGGCTGCTATCTAAAAACGAGGCGGAAATGTGCCAGCCTCTGAGTGAGGTGGCAAAGGCCAGGTGTTGTCAACATTCCCACTAACATGTCTAGTTGGAAAAAGTAGAAGTAAGTAGAAGTCCGTAAATTGGGGGTCTGTTTTGGTCCACTGATTTTCCGCCTCGGGGGGTACACTTATTTCCACCTCACCTGCTATCTAAAAAGAGCTGTCAATGTGCTGGCCTCTGCGTGAGATGGGTGGAGGTGTCAATGGCCTGCACTGATGTGCGACCCACAGCCGGGGAGCTTTAAAACCAAGAAACAGCTGATCACAGCAGTCAGTCAGTAGCTGTTTGGTTGTGTTAGCTTGTTGTTGTGTCGACAAGCTAGGAACGGTCGCTATTTTCAACTTAAAAGCCCCCCACTAAGAACCCAGTTCTAAACTACAATGGGGTGCAGTGTAAAGCTCTTATTTTGATGACAAATTCTTTGTCATTGTTCACAGCCCAACTTTGTGCTTCATGACACGTCACATGCTTACGCCTAACTCGGAGGTGGCTTTTGGAAAAGGAGGAATATTATGCCTCCGTTTTAGAAAGACAGGCTGGCACATTGCTGCCCTTACCTTGGAGCAAATGTGCCGCCTTTTTCTATCTAAAAAGGGCTGGTGACTTCCCTGAGTCTTAGCATGTGAGGTTGTCAGGCAACCCGTGCTGCAGAAAGGGATGACGCAACAGGGTTTCTGTATGTTTGTACAAGTCAAATTGTAGACTTTTTAGGACCTTTTTAAGATCACTTTGAACACATTTTAAGACCTACACGAAGTATGAAGAAGTCAGGAAAAGTCCCCAAATTACTTTCAAAAATAACTAAATTTATTGCCATTCACAGAGCAAATCAAACAATTACAAATTTAGTGTGTGAATGAAGGCCTTAATTTTAGATATAAGAATTTAAATTTAATTTTAACAAGTTCAAACTTGTTTTAATCACACAATTTAAATTTCTGTATTTTTTTAACTCCATAATTAAACTAGATACAATATGTTAATTAAAGCTGCAAGTAGCGATGAACGAAGCCTTGCTGTGGTGCTGTCGGAGGGCACACTCACCTGCTAATGGCATGTCATGTTTTGTATGATCTAAGCTATGGATATGACACAGTATTGATGCATAGACATATTCAGGTCCTGAACATCCTCTGCTCCAACTGAGCAATTTGGTGTAGATGGGAAATTTTTCTGGAGAAGTTATAAGGACTCCCTGCCTTATGGCAAAGCATCAGAGTTGACCGCACCACCACATCCACCAGGTCTGATGGAGGCAAAAGCTCTTGATAACTTGTAATCTTCAAGGCCTGAGGATGATACTGACTGAATGTGAAATGTGTGGTGTAAAATCTGTAGGAGGAGTTTGTTAAAGTACCTAAGTAGCTAAAAATGGCAGCAAAAATCAAAATGGCCAACTTCCTGTTGGAGGGTTTTGTCCCCCCGATGTTTTTTGTGCATCTGGTCGTGACACATGGTACCAAATTTCTTAAACTTATGTGTATGCATGACGTGGGGATTCACAGTAGGGGGCGCTATAGAGTCCCTTGACCACACCCACACACCTAATAGAGATGAATTATAAAACATTTCGCCAGATCTGTCCTATATTTAAAGTTTGGTGAGTTTTTAGGTATGTTAAAACCTCCAAAACTGCGATTAATGCACAGAACAAAAATAACTAGAAATATTGCATTTCGTGCGAAAATACAGTGTGAATGCTGAAAGCTGAAGCAAAATCTGCTGAACGTACTGCCGTTAAGCTGAATAAGCTGAAAAAGTAGAAGAGTTAAGAGCAGAAAGAGCTTAAAAAGTTGCACATATTAATCGCTGAACAGTTTCTTTGGCTGAACATGAAGCAGAATGTATAAAAAAGCTGAAAAGGCACAAAGAATATTTTTAAAAGGTGAAAAAAGACTGAAAACGTGGAAAGTTAAAGGCAAAAAGAGCTTAAAATATCTGCATTGTCTATGTAAAGTAAAAGATGTCATGTCATGTCATGTCATGTCATGTCATGTCATGTCATGGTCGGTAACCGCTTATCCCTTTCCATGGGGTCACGGGGTGTTGCTGATGGAGACAATCCCAGCCTTGTCTCAGGGCGAGGGCAGGGTACTCCCTGGACAAGTCGCCAGCTCATCGCAGGGCCCACACTGATGAGCAATGTGGGGTTCAGTATCTTGCTCAAAGACACTTCGACATGCAGCCCAGCCTTGCCCGGAGCCGGGATTTGAACTAGCGACCTTTTGATCACTAGTCGACCTGCTTTACCCGCTGAGCTACAGCCGCCCTTAAAGTAAAAGATGTGGGATCCAAAACCGGCTGAAGAGAATTCTTTCTCCAGTGTTCCAGCTACTCTCCAATCAAGTGATGGTGTCACACGCTCTAGCTCACGCAATACACACACATTATTCAGATACACATGCTGGAGAAGTAGCAGAGACAAAATGTCCCCATAAGAATGAATGGAAAAATGCCTCCCAAACCCCTGCGACTTTAGAAAAAACTGTAATGGTATATGGTAAATATCTATATGGTGAGTGAGAGGAGACATGGCTGAACTCGGTCATGTCATTTATATTCATGGAAGTGAGAAATGAGGGCAGAAATGCTAGAGACAAATCAGGTACCTTCTGATGTCCTCCAGAAATTTAGGCTCAAAATTAATTAACACAGTGTGTTTACATGACACTTAAGAAAACCGAATTACTGGGTCAGTCCGACTATGATCAGATCTTTAAGATGCATGTATACACCTTAGTCTGACTAAAATCGGACAGGATCGGATTTCTCATAGTCGAAGTAAAGCACCCAGATTATTCGACTGAAAGATGCATTACTACTGCATGTATATCCGTACGCCATCTTTCTTGAATGCTGAGGCAGCTGGTGACGTAAAGTGTTCAGCCGGAGGTGTTTCTGTTTCCACTAGTTGAAATGGGTACAGCGCCTCCTAGCGTAGCGGGGTATGACATGCTCCGGCCCAATAATCCGATTTTTCACCGGCATGTATACTGGGATAATTGCAGTTGTCCGATTGAGTAGCATAGTCGAACTATGGCTGTAATCCGACTAAGCTGTGCATGTAAACGCACTGATTGCGGTTTATGGGGCGGCTACTTGGGTTCTTGTTGCTCCAGGGCTTCCACATCCAAAACTATAAGTCGTACATCTGAAATTAGACCATCTGAAAGCCAACAAGATTTCCTACATTTCTATTTATCCATTGTCTATGTTGAGTAAAAGGTTTGGGATCTAAATCAAGCTGCAGAGAATTTTTTCTTGAGTGGCTCCAGCTGCTCTCCACTCTAGCGATGATGTCATGCACTCTAGCCGACGCAATACACACCCATTATAAACTCAGAAGAGGAGCTAAAAATCCTTCAAACTAAAACTGTGATTATTTCCAAACCGTACAAGATTTTTAAAAACTGAATACAAGCCCAATAGCTCAAGGTTTTGTGAATCTTTTAAAGTTGGAATGGTGTCTCTAGCTCAATGCATGAGGGAGAGGAAGAGGTTGAAACTCAAGGAGTTTTGAAGAGGAGTTGAAGTTTTTCCCATTTGCGTCAGTGTTAATTTTTCTTTAGAAAAATTTGAATTTCTGAAAAGCACAAGGCTGAAAGAGCTTAAAAAGCTGAATATTTTGATAGTTGAACGGTTTCAATAGCTGAATGTATTCTGAAGTTATAGCAGAATGAAATTGGAAACATTCTCCACATGGATGAATGGGGAAAATGTTGCAGAAAAAGCTGAATATTTCCAGTATAAAAGGTAGGAAAAAGAAAAATACAAGCAGTAATTAAAAGGCTGAACATTTTCATACTTGAATGGATTCTATAGCTCAATATTTGTAGGAGAAGAAGCGTGCCGAAAAAACGTACAGAATCCTGAATAATAATACTATTAAATTCCGGAAGACCAATAGTGTCTAATAGGGCCCGTTCATGCTTCTTGCAGCTTTAATTAGTGCGAATGCCTTCAGCATTCACACCTCGCAGTCCATGCGTGTCTGGACACGCAATGCTTATTCACGCAACACCTTCCGCTGAGGAAGCCTTTCCGCTATAATTTGGTGGCCTGCTCCTGCTGGTATTAAATAATATAAGTCAGAAGAACTCCCTGCAATCTACATTTAGAACAAATAATGAGAGGACTACTCTGTGTTACCTTACAGACTGTTAAACTGAGGTTTGTATTCAGCAAGGCAGTACTGCCCTCTAGTGGAGAAAGCCTGTCCACTCGAAAGTGAAGATATTTCAGCTGGTTTTTTTTGGTCAGTTAGCACCATCTATTGGCCTATTTGCACCAAATTTTGCACAAACGCTTATCGGGCTATGGAACACAATGAACAAAGTTGTTGTGTTAATTGGACTGTACTTGGTCAAGATATTCAAGCCTGTCTGTTTTGAACACAATGTGCAGGAATTTATTCTTTCATATAATACGTTCATATGTATACACAATTCTTTTGATACATTTTTGTCAGGAGGGTCCACAGATGCTACATGTGAAGTTTGGTGCAAATCAGTGCAATCGCCTGGGTGGAGTTCAAAATTTTTTGTTTTTCATTGTTCACCATTTCGCAAATGGAAATTTACCACAAAAGTTGGCGTGGTCTATACCACACAATTCAGCTGAATTCAGGGAACATGTAGACATAAGGTTTAACAATGTGCAACATATTACGTGGGAGTTATTTTCCAAAAAAAGATTTTGTGTTGATAATAGCTCCACCTGCTGGTCATTTTTTGGTGTGTGAGTTACAGGGGCCAGTCTATACCACCCCTATGAATTTAATTATCATAAGTGATATGGTGTAGGCACAGTGCCAAATATTTAATTAGACAGCCAACAGAGCACCACCAAGTGGCTGATCGGTAACACCTTCATCAGATATCCTCAGGAGGGCATTGCCAATAAGTCTACCAAGTTTTGTGGTAATCTGAGCAACCACTGTCGAGATTTAAAATACTTGAATTTAGGGAGTGCCACCTTTTGGTCATCGCCTGAAATTTTGCACAGGGCCTAAGTGGCTCATGGGGAAGTAGTAAACTAAGTTTCATGTCATTCGGATACACCAATGTGGAAATATGCAACACTTTGTATTTGAGCAATATGTACAGGAAGTTGTTATTTAATAACTTGATTATTGTTTGGAATATCAGAAGTCTTTTAATATATTTTTGTCAGGAGAGTCCATAGATGCTGTGTGCAAAGTTTCATGAAAATCGGTGAAATCGCCTGGGAGGAGTTCGAAAAAGTTGGTTTGCGACATTTCGTGAATTTGCAGAAATGGGCATGGCCTATGTCAAGAGACCAGCACAATTCAGTGAACGCGCGGATATAAGGTTTTTGAATGTGCGACAAAGTATATGCGAGTTATAAGCAAAAACTCACTTTCCTTGATTATAGTGCCACCTAGTGGTGGAAATGGAGGACAACAATGGATTATGGCATTTTTCAGCAGGTGTGATGTATATTCTAAGTTTGGTGAGTTTTGGGGTATATTCAGGCAGTGAAAAATGTGATCATTTGGGACAAAAAAGACCTGCTTGGGCCCTAATAATCCTTTGAAAAACAATAGGGACTTGCAGGTTCCCTGCTCAGGCCCTAATAATAATCCTAATAAGTGAGTGTTAGAGGATCTGGCAGGTGTATTTTTGAACAAGCCTTTTCCCACTACTTACAATGTTTATGCTAAGCTGGGCTAATGAACTCTCAGGTGCAGCTCTGTACTAACCGAAGAAACAAGGGCACTGATGGCACTGATGTGTCTACTACTATGTCAGGTATTAAATTTTCTTGATCAGCCAAAACCAGAAACTGTCTGGTTACTGTGGGGTGGGGGATACTTGTGCCTGTGTCCAGGGAATCACTGTCCTAAAATGATGTGCATGTTAATGTGCATACCTGCAAAAAGATGCGTCCTATGCCACTGAGCAGCTGCACCCTCTGCTGGGGTTCATACTGGATGATGGAATGATAGGTCTCCACAGCCAGAATATAGTCCTGAGAGAGAGAGAGAGAGAGAGAGAGAGAGAGAGAGAGAGAGAGAGAGAGAGAGTGAGAAAGATTCATGAAAAAAGGAAAAGCAACAAGGAAAGTGAAAAAATGTTATAATGGTAATGGTTATGAAGGTAAAGGCAGAAGTTTGAAGCGATAAGGTAAAAGTTGAGGCAGCTGAGGCAAAGGGAGAGAGAAAGAGACAGCATAAATCAAACATAAGGAGTATTAGAGAGGTGATGTGACCCTTCTTCCACCTCCATGCAGCGCTGCTACACATCGCTCACATGGTAAGTGGGCTCTTGAGTGGGGCAACAGGGAGAGGTCAGTTTGGTGTGAGTGTGTAGAGCACACAGTGTGTACTGGGCTGGGATAAGGTACAAAACACCTGTCCCTTTGTGCCATAGAGCTCTATGTATTGTATGTATGTAACACATCAAAAACCCACGCCGTTGCATTTGGTGAGATGTTCTTTCATTACCATGAACACACACTGCTGTTTACTTTGACTCAATCCCACATGCACTTTCCTGCTGCCCCAAATACTCACTAGAGCACCAAATATGGATTAATCTGCCAGGGCTGTTGATTAGGGATCGACTAATTATCGGCTTGGCCGATAATATCTGCCGATATTTGGCATTTTTACGATCATCGGCATCGGCCGTTTTTTTCACCGATAACCAATAAAATTAATTAATGTATTTTAAAATGCGCTCCTTCGGCTCTGATGCAGCCGTCTCTGCCTGAAGTCACCACTCTCTTGGTTGTGTAACAATGTCCCGACCACATCCCTCGCTGATTGGCTACTTGGCACAAGTGCGCCAGTGACAGCCAATCAATCAACACCGAAGCCTCTACATGCAGTGCCACAGACACAGAGGAGAAACAGAGGATTGCTCCGGTGGCTGCTCCAGCAGAAAAGGTAAGGCAGTGTCAGTCGAAGTTTCAAAGCCCTTTGATGAAGTTTTAAAAATACCACAGCCTTGATCAATATTAGTGATAACATTCAGGCCCAGAGTCGACATTTCACCAACCTACTTGTCTAGTCGCATCAAGCATATGACTTTGCAAGATAGGACTAGCATCACTCACGACAAACAAAAAAAAAAAAAAAAGTTGTTGAGATCAAACTTTTCACAACTTCAACACGGGATAGGCTATTTAATGATGGCTCACCGCTACATTATGATTGACACGACCGGCCGCTTTAGAGCTGGGGCCAGATGCACAATAATAATAGGAGACCCTTATGGTTAGCATTACTTTGTGGGAATAATTAATCTCCTAACGTGTCTCAGCCCGTGGGGCGGCTCCTGGTTTGTCAATAAACAACACCCGAGGCCATTATAGCCTATAAGTTTAACACCACACACTAACGTGTCCTCTCCCTCAGTGCCCATGCTGCCACTACACAATGATCACACAGAATATGTGTTAAATATTCGTCTTTTTGCCGGTCACTCGTAAAGTCCAGGGAAATGATGGGCCATTTCAATGACTCAAGCAGAGAGCACGAGTTTTTTCAATCAATAAATTTACCGTCGCGTCTAGAACCCACGTGTGTAAACTGTATTCATTCTAATCCCAGGTGTGTTTCTGTAAATTCTGACACCAAAATTTTCATTTTTACTGCAAATAAATATCGGTTATACATATCGGCTATCAGTTTCGCTTGGTTATCAATAATCGGTATCGGTATCAGCGCTGAAAAATCCATATCGGTCAATCCCTACTGTTGATATATTAATATTATATTGCCATTGTGATATGGGACCGTATGTCATAGATTTTGGATAGCGACATTTTGAGATATGGCTGTTAGTGTTGTCTTTTCCTTTTTTTTTAAGGCTAATTACAGTAAAATTATGTCGGATTCTGAACTTAACCAATTGTTCTCTTCTTCTAATACTTGCTTTTACCCACATTACTGATTACTATTCATAAAATCTCTAATTGTGTTCATATTTTGTGAATGTATTTATAGTCATCCCTACAGTACAATCGCAATATTGATAGAGGTATTTGGTCAAACATATTGTGATATTTGATTACTCCTTTTATGAAGCATGTATGAATAGTAAGTATTGAGAGAGGGTCTAACATATTGGTGTTTTTCGTGAAATATTTTCAATGCAATTTTTTTCCCCCTCCTTCCATTCATTTCTGAACAGTACAGAGCAGACTCTTGAAACTTGCTTTTTTTTTTAGAGTGCCATGTCAACACTGTTTTTATGCTCATGACATGGGAATATCTAACTTTGATATGATATCTTGAAATATTTAGATTTTCAATACCATTCTATTCAGAATCATTTGTATTGATACTTTTGAGAGAACATTGCTGTTTAAGTGCATAATAATATGTAAAGCGTGCATGGCATTTTCTCACAGATAGTAAAACTATGGATTAAACACTTGCTGTCAGTGGCGTGCACAAGTAGACACTAGGTGGTGCTAAAGCACCTGCCCTTTGTCCTCTGGACCAAGCAAGTGCCCTTTTGAAAGGTTTTTTTTTTTGTGGTCCATGCTGACATGATCATCTATACGTGCTTGTTGATTAAAAGTGTGTGATGCCCCAATTAACAATCCCTCCACCCCCACCCCACCCGCACACACCTCTGTCAACATGAACGCACATAGCGTACACAAACGGAGGCACGTTGTAGCAGAAGACAGTGCACAGCTGCAGCCCAAACACGCCTCCTCCCCTGCTCACCAGCCAGGTAACACATAAATGAATCGAGTCGAGGGTGTTGTTTGCCCCCTAAGCCTCAGTTGCCAAGCTACAACTTGCATTTATTTGTCTCTGTTGTGAAGTAGCCTGTCTCAACGCCACACAGCTGGGCATAAATTAGCCGACTGCTCACCTGCTTAACAAGCTAGACGCTACCCAAAATCAATAATAGATATGATATGATGATGACCACTGGTAGAGTTTGTCATTGGTATCCTACAGTATGATAATCTATCAGTATACTTACTTAAGATGAGTATTTAGTAGGCTATTGTGTAGGTTTACATTAGGCTACATAATTAACTCTTGCAGTAATTTATTTGCTAAATGACAAAGAGGCAACTCCCAACTGCAATCTATCGTTTTAGCTTGTAACTTGCTTAAAACCTCTCCATGTGGGTTCATTCCAAAGAAATAAAACAATAGTGATTGTCTGATCAGTGCTATAGTGTGAAACTGTACCAGTTCAAAGGTCAATGATCATGATACTGACATAAATAAATATGCAGTTACATTCAATATGTGCCTGTAATTATTATTTATTTTCAAAACACTGCACACTGCTATAATAAGGCAGCCGCCACTTCTACATGCTGCATAAAGTGCCCTTATTTTTCACTGAGCACCTGCCCGCCAAAATGTCTGTGCATGCCACTGCTTGCTGTGAAAGACTACAGTAGTTAAGCAAGTTTTAACAATCAGCTATCTAATTTTCATACCATACAGTAATGAACAGAAAAAATACTGTCTATCTTGTAAGTATCAAAACATATTAAGAAAAAAATATCAAGCACTCAAGCATGGTTTGTGAAACAGTCCACAGTAATATTAAGTTTGATTAAGTTTATGATTTGTAGTAGATGTGCTACAACATATAAAATCACTAGTGCTTTTAAAGCTGAGAGTTTGGCATATTCAAACTGAAACTGAGAAATGTAAAAATGCTGTAATGTCAATTTTCACCAGAAGATAGCACTGTGGTTCTCTCAAGAACCTGATCCAAATCTATACCTCAACCCCTCTCTCTCCCCCTCACTGACCAAGAATCCAATTAGTGGTCAGTCTAGGGGGATTTCTCTGTGAATCCTCCACCAGCCTGGCATCAGAGATCTCCGAGTCTCACACACACACACACACACACACACACACACTCACAGACACACATACACACACACGAACACGCACACACACACACACACACACACACACACACACACACACACACACACACACACACACACACACACACGCCTACAGGGACACATTCACTCCAACACACCATGACACACAAACTTGAGCTGACACTCACACATACCTTCATCAGCAGCAGACAGTTGGCCATGGAGTACATGACCCGGCTGAGGCGAGACCGCCAAAGCTTAGCAGACACTAGAAACAGGGAGAGAAAAAGAAGAAAGAAAGAGGGGTTTATTCTAAGATGGTTACTTCCTATTTCTTACTTCTGTCCCATTCACTGCACCTGCCTTTTGGGGGATTCCTCTGACTTTTCCCCCATTCTTCCTCAACCCCTACATATACACAAAAAGGGCTTCAATTTAAGGGGATGAGAGGTTGAGGAAGACACTACAGCACACCATAGTTTCCTCTTTTCTCTCAGACTGCGCTCTTTGGAAGAGCTTGTGTGCTGGTCTATTAGTATTCATTGCTGCACACGTGTCTATGTGTGTGTATTGGGGAGAGGAGCTAATCACTCAGTAGGGGTCTGATGTGTGAAGGCAAGGCCCCGCTTTATTGACTTGACTGTCGACTGTCTGCGTGGGCAGAGAGGAGAGACAGAGGGCACAGCTATTACACTGCTTTTAGAAGGGGGAGAAACTGGCAGAACCAGTGCACCCCTCACACTTCTATCTGTACATGTGTCACTCTGCCAATTATGCCAATTATAACCATGTTTCCTGGCACATAAAGATCAAATTCACCAAGTGGCTTGTGCATTGCCCTGAATTAGCTGATTACAAAGAAGCCTGAAACACAATATTTGAAAAAGTTGCTAAATTATTGGAATTTGCAGAACTTGTATACATAGGACTCAAAGAACAAGATATATTGCTGTGTTGATCAAGTCCAAGTGAAGAGAAGAGAAGAGAAGAGAAGAGAAGAGAAGAGAAGAGAAGAGAAGAGGAGAGGAGAGGAGAGGAGAGAAGAGGAGAGGAGAGAAGAGAAGAGAAGAGAAGAGAAGAGAAGACAAGAGAAGAGAAGAGAAGACTACTACATGTATAGGTATGTGTCTACCTGAAACTGGTGTATTTTAGAGAAAGGAGGGTGATATTCCCTAAGAACACTTGTGCAGATGTGAGTGGATTGGATCAGATTGATCTGTATTGATCTGCTTCGTGTGAAGGGCTAGAGAAACCATTTGATATTCAGCATGGGTACTGAAGCAGCGAGACGCTAAACACTTTTACAGCGCCGCATCGGTGTGTTTGTGTATGTGTGGCTGAAGTATGCTGCAGTGCTGCACCAGGTGTACCTCTGCCTCAGTGGCCATGTATGTCCCCTTTGTATATTACACAAATAAAGGGGCCTATGACCTCACCCTCCTCCCACAGTGTGATGCAGTCTGGGAATGGGGCCAGGTCTGTAGCCAAATGCCTGTGTGCATGACCATGTCTATGTATGTGTGTGTGCTTACCTTGCCCATTCTCCTGTGTTAAGGTGATCATGCTGCCATCCTCAGCCAGGCCTCTCTCCAAATTCTCCAAAATCTGTTAACAGGGGGAGGGGATTAAAATTTTAGAGTATCCTCACTGTCAGCTCTGAAGGGTTTTTATGTGTGTGTATTTGAATCTGCATATTCACTCTAAAATCCATCAATATTTGGCTGTTTACAGAGGTGAGCCTAAGGATTTGTATGGTTGATAAGCTTTCCTGTGGGTGTGTAGTTGTATAGTGTGAATACTACAGTATGCATATCTTTATATCTCTCCAGTAACCGTGTGTGTGTGTGTGTGTGTGTATACTAACAGCAAGGCAGACAGTTCTGAGAGTGTGCAGACGGTCTAGAGCCTCCTGGGGCTTGGCCAGGTACTGGGGAAGCTCTGCATGCAGCAGTCGCATGGAGAATGGCACCATGGAGCCTGTACAGGATGGAGGCACGGATGGAAGAAAGGGGAGAGGAGGAAGGACAAGAAGGATACAGTAGAGGGAGAGAAATAAGGAGAAGGGGACAAAAAGAAACATGGTGCAATGAGGACACAGCATGTGGGAGAGGGAGAGAGAGAAAGACACAGAATTCAAGATGAGAATATAAATCCATCCACCCACACACAGACTTCACACAGCCCTGAAGGCAGGAATCTACAGATGGCATTGAGCTACATATGGCTGCTTATTAAACCCTCTCATCTCTCTCTCTGTGCTGCGCAGCTCCATCATTCATCAGTCTGCCTAATCCTTCTGTCCCTCTCTGCCTCGGCATCATTCACATGTCTCTTTCGCTCACACGCACGCACGCACGCATGCACGCACACCGAGGAAGAGCCTATATTCAGGTGAGTCCCCAGGCTTTGATCAGGGTCTCTTTGATATTGTCATCAGACCTGAAACTTAGCTAGCTGGTCCATTATTGGCTTCTTCTTTTGCAAGTCTGTGTATCTCTATTTCTATCTCTTCCGTCTGTCTGCTTATGCTTTGTAGCAGATGTGCTACTGCCTTGTTACATGTTTATCTCCATGCTGACTGGACAGAGGTCTCTCTTGGCTTGATTTGTTATTCTGTCTCAATCTGGTGTGAAGCCTTACAATGTTTTCACTGTGTCTTTAAGGTAAAGTGTTTTTGAACTGAGAAGGTAAACATCACATTAAACCACAGCACTGTGCAGATTTTGAACCTTAAATTTAAAGGTTACTCTAAGGGGTTTTTTGACAAGTGGTGATGCTATAAAGCAATGATTTTCGTGGGTGAGGGCCCGTTTTATTTACATCTCTAATGCATGTCTCTTTTAGCACATACAAGAGGACACACATATACACACAGGAGCACATTTGTGACAAGACACACAGCCCTTCAAACAGTTTCATGGTTCCATCAAGACCAGCATTTAGCGACAACAACATTGTAGAGCAAAATCAAGTAAAGAATCACTGTGTAGGATTAAGTGGCATCTAGTGACGAGGTTGAAAGTTGCTACAAACAAAGTAACCCTTGTATGACCCTCCCCTACATTTGCTGCCATAAATGTGAAACTTAAAAGGCCCTCTCTAGAGTCAGCACACATGTGATGGTACACATAATGATGATGACAACTATGTGTTTTTTTCCAGTGTCTTTCCCCCAGTATCTACCTGTTAATCTCAACACGTACCCACTGACTGTTTATAATTGTATGGATACTGTTATAATGTATTGTGATTTTTGGGGGGGAAAGTTGACTAAATTCTTGATTGTGAGGGCTGACCGTCACACAGATCTTTTCAAGATAGCAACTACAACAACACAATAGTGGAAGGAGACTAACACATGGTGAGTTAAAGTTTTTTTTGCCAGGGGCAGATGCTTTTTTAGGATGGGAATGTGACGAAGAGTCGGTAGGACAGAAACTTCTCCAAGTGTAACTGCTGTATTTATTCCTAATGTAAGGTGCTGAATACACTACCAGTTATTAAGTAACTGTTGTTTGGTCATGTAATGTTGCTTTGCTTTCCAATTTCGTTGAGTGAAGGATCTGTTTACTGTGAACACCATCAGATCGACATGCCCCCTCTCCATGCCACCGGCTTATCCATTCTCACAGGTACTGTTCACCTCTGCTGCAGCTCTGACACTACATCTGGAGGTACATCAGAGTAGCAGTGAAATTTAGCCACATCTGAAACATTCACACACAGGAGGATGAGGATCTCCTAATTGACGCAGGATCCCCACACTCAAAGAGCAGTGTGAATGAGGCTAGTGTTTGTTTTGTTTTTTTCTGCATCACTATTTGGTCTGACCAAGCACTCATTTCTATTCCACTGAGTGGCAGATGGGTGCCACAAAAACATATAAAGGCACCAAGAGTGAAAAATGTGTTAGCTTGCAAAAGTTAAGGTTCAGTCACTTGTCTTTGCAAATGATTGTGCTGATTTTGAGGAAAAACACTGAACTGTGTCTGCTTCAAGAAAACCTCACAGCAGATCTTTACAATTTTGTGTAATGCTCTATTAAAATATCAGACGTTAAATCCTTTCAGGAACAACCAGTATAGTCTTTCTTTTGGGCTGACAAGAAACCAGTTTACTTTGATTCCTTTAGAGCACAAGTACAGAGGCCCATTCTCTTTCATCCAAAGTAAGGATCCCGTTTCAAAGAAGCACGAATGGTTAGCATTTGACCAATAATTAATCTTATTCAACCTGTGAGAAGATTGATGCATCTCTCTCTTTATTGATTAAAACATGAAAAGAATCAACACCGAAAGTAAAGCACAGAGGTACAGCTTTAAAAAGGACATAAATTAACGCAGATTGTCAGTCATGTGGCAGAAATATTTCTGACTCCATATTGGATTAAACTTTTCATTTGGCAAACAAATTAATAAAAATTGATTCCTTCTCCAGCACTCAGTCAATCCAAATTCTTCAGAGACTGATACATGGGCAGCCATCTCTTAAGGCATTCAGCCATCTCTTAAGGCAGAGTGCGCTCATGGTAATAGGTAGTTGATGCAAGCATTGGGACAGAGAAATGTTTGACTTGTGATGCCAGGCTAATCAAACTTGCACCAGTTTGTCTACGAGCTCCTGGCCGGGCACAAAGCGTTTAAATTGAGCAATGGAAAGTCAATCGATGCTCTCTCTAAAAGGCTATGCGGTGTAGCTTCAAGTAAACCTTTTTTTCTTATTTTATATGAGTGTGTGTGGGGGGTGTGCTTGTGTGAGTGCAGCTGTGTCTCAGCTACTGCCTTCACTGTGGTAGCCCGAGGGGCAAGGCAGATCAAAAGTAATGGGAATACATTAGAGAGCAATTCATGCAGTGTGAAAAGAGGAAAAACAAAACCAAAGAACTGCTGGAGACAAGTCGAGTTGTTGGAGCTTCTCAACGATACATTCTAATATCAAGCTCCTGGCAGAAACTTTCCATTGAATATTTAATAGGACAGTGGTGGTATGCTTATAATCCTAAAAATGTGGGTAAAATGCAAAATCCTTTTGAAGAGTGGGCTTATAACACATTCAAAACTCACATATAAGAGTTTCAGAGAAGCTTGTCAGCACTATCACAAATACTGTTACTCAACTATCAGAGATAATTCATAGAGTAGCTTTTGGACTAATGAAATATTTAAAGATATGAAATGAGGCATGATTTTACAATGCAAATGTGTTGTGTGCTCCTCTTACACAAAAGGTTAACAATAATGACCCCGAGGGACAGAGGATTGTGCTATTGTATGCATGCTGTGTATGTGTGTGTGTGTGTGTGTGTGTGTGTACCTCTTCTCCCAGGGTAAACAGTGGGGTAGTACTCATAGTAGAGATCTGGTTGGTCCAGGTTCCCAAAGGGCTCAAATTCTAGCTCAGCGTTTTGGAAGAGGTTCAGTTTGGTCTGGAGGGCCAGGCGCACAAACCAGAGCTGGAACACACACAGACACATCTCTCTCTGTTTGTTAAATGTATAAAGTGCTCATCAAATATTCACTGCGCAAAAAAAAACATCAAAAAGATCTCATAAAAAATTCTCTTATCTCCACTGGTCACTGTTGTACTCTCTCTCACTCATCTGTAAGACTTAGGTTTGCCTTTTGATTCAAACATTGTTAATCAATACCAAAACTGCATTTATTTTGTAATTCATTTGGTTAAAAAAAAAAAAAAAAAAATACGTAAAGATCTTATCAACATAAGAAAATGTCTTGACATTCATTGTTAGAGTACAGTTCTTTATCTATGATGTGAGACAATATAATAATAATAATTACATTATGGTATTGCGATTCTGATGCAACATTTTGTTCTTGAGCCCAACCAATTAATTTGTGATTTTTGAGGCCAGAGCTAACATTGACACAAAAAAGCAGTCTGTAATTTCTGCCACTACGTGTCTCTCAATCAAAAGCAAAAGTTGCTGTTTGATGATGCTGTGAAGGAGTGTGGGACCATGGGAGTTGTTGTCTTCTTTTTTGAACAACCAACATTGCCAATGTTTGCCTGTGTTCCAAGACTGATGCCAGCTGTCTGAGAAATTGGTTATGCTGCCAAGTACAGTGCTCTTTGGTGAGACTCATAGTGCATTCCGTTAAAATGTGCCACAGTAATGCAGGTTCTTGACAAAGTGGGGTTTTCTCCGAACCACTTCTTCAGGTTTTGGGGTGTGGCAATTCTCTTTTCCAGACTTTCCAGTTAGTCTATTGGCCATGCTTGGCCATTGAGATGACAGCGGCATGTCGTTCTGCCTCCAGCCTTCTCACCTCCTCCATCACGAGCAGCCTCTTCTGCTGGACCTAATTACCGAGACCGGCCAACCACACCCCTGGAGTGAAGACCAGACTTAACAGACTGAATGGCTTTGGATGCAGTCCACTTCCTCATGTTGTCACATGGGGTGGTGCTATTTGAACAGTATCACAATCAGAATCAGAAAAAAACTTTATTGTCCCCTGCAAAAAAGCAGTGGAATTTCATTTGACGTGTTCACAGATGTGCATAGAAAAAAATAAATAAACACAAAAAAAAACACAGTTAAAAACACAGTTAACATAAAAACAGCAACACAATAAAATACAATAAATACAGTGCAATATGTACAATACAGAATATTAAAAGGATTTTATAGTGCATTGTTGATGATGTTGATGGCAGATGGGATGAATGATTTTTTTCACTAAGTTTGTCCTAGCTAGTGGGACCCTGTAAGGACGGCATGAAGGAAGGAGTTGGAATGAGTTGTGGAGTGGATGTGAAGGCTCATGTATGATGGAGGTGGCTTTACATCTGACTGCCTGTGTGTGGAGGTCTGAGAGGGAGGACTGTGTGGTGCCTGTTATTTTACTTGTGTGTTTGATGATGTGTGACAGTTTGGATTTGTCTCTGACAGAAAGAAAGGTGTACCAGGATGAGATGTTGTAAGTGAGGACTGACTCAATGAGTGATCTGTAAACAACTGTTAAAATATCTGCTGCTCACATTCAAACTTCCTCAGCAAGAAGAGACATTGTTGTGCCTTTTTGTAGGTGCGTTCAGTGTGGACAGAGAAGGACAGTGTTCTGTCCACCTCAATGGATGGAGAAAAGGACGGGTGATAAGACAAAGCCTTGTGGGATCCCTGTGTTTATGATAATGTTGGTGGATATTTTGCCATTGACCGGTACATGCTGTGATCTGTCCTGTAGGAAGTGTCTGATCCTTTAACCGGTACCGGGTTGACCTGTAGTTCAGTGAGGCAGTCAGAATTACATAAAGTCACAAGCACATGAGCACACATCGGGAGTCGCTCAAGCAACAGCACCCACAATAACATAACATCAATCTTGCGATTCCCACTCCTTCTGTTTCACCAACAGCTTACGTCCTTGTGTCTTGCTCTGTGGATGGTGGGTCTCTCACCTTTTCCTTGATTTCAAGCCTGGACTTCAAAATTGTGCCAGGATGTTTAGGAAAGTAAAACAAACAGTAAAATGAAGCACAAGGCAACAGCACGGACGATTAATTCTAAGGCTCACAGAAAAGTATTGCAAGAGAAATTAAATAATGAAAAGTATCTCAGACTGACTTTTCTTTTGCAAATGTCTGTGTTTTGTTCATGGTCCAACATACTGTGCAGAAGTTTTTAAGGAAAACAAAAATTCCACATCTGATATTTCTAGTGAAACTAGAAATAGCATCACTGAAAATAATTTGGAACCACATAAATGAACAAAAATGTAATGAAGTATGCCTTTTCAAGTGCTATGGGAATTATTACATGAATCTGGAGAACAAGCCATGTTGTGGCTTCACTTTCCAACACAGATTGAGACAGATGAATGGATGGATGACGAGTTGCTGGCGTCTTACCTGCAGTGATTCGGTGGTGTGGGATGTTGGTTGGCCAGCCTTTCCATATCCCTGACCATGAGCTGTCAGCAGCCGGCCTGTCAGGTCTACCGCAGCCCGCCAGTTCTTACTGCTCTGCAGGACAGAAAAATACACAACACACTGAATCTGAAAAACACAGCATGACTGACTGATTTTTTTGTGGGTAGTTCATTCTTGACCTGGAAAATGTTTGCCTGTGTGACACAAGAGCGATCTATCTGAAATCTCAATTTACTTATGATTATAGAGTAAACGGACCACAGACTCATCAACTGTTCTCAACTTTTTTGATGCTCAGATCTAATGCAACTACACGTAATGCGTAACTACATTGCATACAAAGTAAATAATAGGATGCGATTTGATGCAATTCGTGTACATACATACATACAAATACGTCTCAGCAAACCACAAGTGATTCTGTGATGTGATTTTGAGCAAAAAAATTAAATTCACGTCTTGGTCACCTTCCAGAAATGTGTTATTGTAGTTTTCAGTCTTTGGCAACTTATAAAAAAAAATATATCACCAAAGTGAATGTGGAACAATCACCTGATTGTCTCCATTGAGTCTTCAGTGAACTCACACTTAGAAAACAGCATCCATCTCCAACAGTGAGGGCTTGAGAGGGTCTGCTATACCTACTAGGGCTGTAAAAGAATATTCTAAATTTGAATATATATTTGGATATTAAAAAAAAAAAAAAAGGAGATTCGATTGTGAAAATTGACATTTGACTGTGGAAAAAAACACATCAGCGGCTACTTTGCGAGTGGGCACACTGCACGACGGGTCAGGGACAGGTCACAGGAGTCACAGCCGTGGCAGATGCAGATGGCAGAGAGAAAAACATAATGCCAGAAAGTTCAGAGCTCAACTCGGGCAGAGAGAGTGGTTTTGACTCCACGCAACCTAAAAAGCCCTGTTTGGAAATACTTCGATTACGGGTCAGTACAGGGCAAAATGCAGAGCCTCGAGATAAAGTTGTATGCAAGCTGTGTAAGCTACAGTTAGCTCACCATTCCAACACTAGCAACATGAGGGCACATGCCATGAACTGAACATGTCTGGAACTCAAACTCAAACAGCCACGTCTCGACTCATATTCTTCATTGCCTGCCAGCTCTTTGACTGCAGCATGCGAAAAAGGTGTATATGAAGAAACTTGCTTTGTTCATATGCAAGGACATGAAGCTAATCAGTATCATTGATGGCACCAGCTTCAGAGAGTTTTGTCAAGAATTGGAACCAAGGTACTGTATCCCAAAAATACCTAGAAGTAATTATTGCTTGTTGTATTAGTCTGTCCTCCTGTTATTGACATAATGCGCAAATGTAGATATTCGAATGGTTCAAACCTATGTGTTTTTTTTAGAGTGAATGTTCGAATGTCATTTTGGAGCAATTTTGACAGCCCTAATACCTACTGATAGTGATTTATGTGATGCAATTTCAAGCAATAGAAATGTCACTTCACACAATGCATGGTGGGTCAGGATCTCAATCACAACACAATATAACAGCATCCGTATGATTATAAACAGTTTGCTAAGACATGTTTAGATTTACATATGGAAACTGGCTGAGAAACACATTAAAAAACCCTACTGGTCTAAACATTATGATGTGTACCGTCACTCCTCTTTTTGTTCCGTAACACTGACATGCTGTATAAAATAACATACCATATTCTGAATCCCCAAAAAGAGGACATGCGCAAAATTTTGAGGGTTTTTTGGGTCGAGGGTTTTTTATGTGCTTCTAACACAGTTAAAAGCATATTCTGAATTCACAAAAAGACACTTATCCTGGCCTCTTGGAGATATTGAAAAATACTCACACAAAGTTGCGTTTATAAACAATGTATTCATTTATCTAAAGTTTTTCTCCTAAAAATTCACAAAATTATCACTCACATACAAATATGGTCTGTAATAGTTGTGTATAAATATTCTGATTTTTAACAAAATACAGTACAGGTCGTTAGTGCCTTTGTTTGCCATGGACACATATGTCCTAGCTTTGGGCAGTACACTCTGCTTCCCATTTTTCATGACCCTGGCGAAAACACGGGTACTTTTTCGAGAGGCACCTGGCTGCAGACCTCCACTGTGAGGTCACTTCCAGTGCAGGCTCCACTGTCAGGACCTCCACTGACTCTCCTTGCATTAGCTGGGCATCGTTACAAAGTTGAAAACGTGTCTTTCTGAATTCACAAACGTGATATGTGAGACAGCCAAGCTACCAACATGACGCAACACACCATGCTAGCTTCTATACTATACTATACTATACTATACTATACTATACTGGCTAATCAGTGATATCACCTGTTTAAGTGCACAAGTGGAATCAAAATGTGGCAGGACTACATGGAACATTTTCACTTTATTTCTCCACCTCTGTTGTATACTACAGTATATAAACAAAATGAATAGTAACTGAAATTACTGAGAAGTAGCACCATCTGCTTCTGCACCATCTGTACTTTTTATTTTTGATACTTGTATATTTTGCTTCTAACATAACATACTAAATTACTTACAAGTCTTGTTTTAGCCACTTTCACTTTCACAGTAAGTTTTTGAATGCTGGAGTTCTTCTACATAATTAAGGCCTCATTTACGATACCTGGTGCAAGTGGCCACTTTAACTGTAAGCAAAGTCAATCTAAGTTTGCAGGCTGTATACATTAATCTGAATTGTATTATAATACAAACACACAAAGCATTTTATATTCTTTTTAGATGCATCATTCAATTATTCCATGTGATGCAAAACCTGCAGTGGAAAGCTGCACAACATGCTGCAGTCAGTTCCACTGCCCCCTTCGTGATCTTTTTCCAATTGTACTGCAATTGTGGGGTCACTTTAAAGAATATGCCATTCACAAGTTAAGGTCAGACCTGCTGTCTGCACTTTCCAAATAAAGTGTCAAGATAATGCACGATTGGATTGGAAAATTAACATTTGTTGAGGTGGACATATTAGAGGAGGGCACTGATGGGATCTTTTCTTTTTCTTCTTTTTGGAGATTGTGTTTTGAATATTACAACTGATCATTGTGCTTATCTATATATTTTCAAGAAGAAGAGCAGCAGGCTTAGGTCTCAGTCAGACCTGCCGATGTGGACACACCAGTGGAAGGGGTAAGCTTTTTCACAGTATCTATTGGTCAGATACTGTTGGTGCAGCAGCTATGGTACAGACATCTTTCTGTCTTTTCCATAGGACTCGGTCAAAGATCGCATTCTTCATGATTGCAGACATGTAGCAGAGTGGGTTGAGGCTAACAAACAACTGTTGTCTGCCAAAGTGGACCTGCCTGATATGGGCCAGGCTGAGGCTACTCTGCAATATGGAAGGGTGTGGAAAGATGAAGTGGATGAGCATGAAAAGGAAACTATCCCTGAGCCCTTCAAGTTCCAATTTTACAACAATGATGATGTGGAAATTCTGCGAAGAAATAATGGACCAAAGAAAGTATTTGGCCTATTGTGACTGTCACACAGATGAATGAGTGTATTGTGTTCAGGAATAAAAGGTTACAGAACATTTGATCGTGTTGTGACTTGGTGTGTGTGTGTTTATTTTTTTTATTTTTATTTTTTTATGTTTTTCTTATTGATCACTTAATAATTCACTTGGATTATACTGTAGATATCAAGAGTTGGGGTAGTATCTGTAATATTTAGTGGTACTTTTTTGTTTTTTAGGTGTTCCAGCAGCACAAGAATTCATATTTAGCATAGACATAGAAACAAACCTGAAATTTATGGTGGTTAAGAATACAAATACAGAATAATACAACAGAAAAACAAATAATAATAAAAAAATACATAGAAAAAGCAGTGCAATAAAGTCACAATTAAATGATAATGAAAAGGCAGCAAAGTACTGTATATACCATATAGTACTCAATAAAATGTATAGGCCGTGACATCTTATGAGATGTTTTTTTTTTTTTCTTTTACGAATTGATAAAGGTTATGGATGACTTTTTGTACAAGATTTGGACAGAATAAATCAAAATGGCCATGTTGGGGATCATGTGCAATATAAGGAAAACACAGAACAAACATGACAAAACAAAAGTTTACTATATAAATAAAAACAATATCTACTATAGACAAGGAATTAATAGATTTTACGCCATACTGTTTACTAATTAATGCATTTATGAGGAAAACAATTCAACCGGAAGTGCATTGACGATTTTATTTTGAAATGTATCCCATGCATTTCTGGTCCTGACAGTGGAGGCTGCCTGAGAGTGGAGCCTGCGGCGGTAGCGACCTCACAGTGGATGTCTGCAGCCAGGACCTATATAATTTCAACAAGGAATTGATAGATTTTACATCATATTGTTCACTAATTAATGCATTTGTTAGGAAAATGATTCAACCGGAAGTGTATTCACAATTTTATTTTGAAATGTATCCCATGCATTTCCGGTCCTGACAGTAGAGGCGTACATACTGAAGCAACACAATGCCCACACGCGTCAGTGTAACCAAACAAAGGCAGTGCAATGTCGAGCCTTTGTTGTGGCGCTATGGCGGAATCTCATTCTGAAAAGGTCTATTTCATTGCGTCTCAGTGTATATGCAGACCTGCCAACCTTGAATAAATTTTATGAGTACCCCCCGACCCCCACTCCTGTAGTAAAACTATACAAATGCTAATAAATAAGGTGTAAGTACTTCTGTGTGAGTCAGACCAGGTTAACACATTGCCTTCTTCTGATTACTGAAGGGAAATTAAGTAGACTAAGTAATGATTTACTCTCAAAGCACCAACTTTAAATAGGCCTAAAGCAACTACTACAAAAGCACACGATTTAAGCCTGGCAGAGACATGATTACAGGCTAATAAACAACATGGGTCAGATTGTTTCAGATAGGCTTTTAAAAGGGTGTTATTGCATTAAATGCCTATTGTGTCAGTTGCCATCACATTGGCCTGGCCAATAGGCCTATGTTATGCATCATTAACTTGAGCTACAATAGCTTCTCACAGCTGGACTTCCTGTTATGATGTCATGGCCATTTTTAATGTTCATAAATTCAATTAGGCAAAATAACACACAAAAAAATAGCCTAACTGTAACCTAAATGCTGTTTTGTAATTATTCTATTTATTTATCTCACGTTAATCAGCATCTGGCCTGTCTAAAACCTTCTGTTACCTCCGTCACTTTCCTTCATCTGTACTTGGTTTTTATTATGTTGAGATGTCAGAATCCCCTCTCACAAGCTGCACTCCTTAAAGGCAGTGTAAGAGACAGCTTAACCACCTTGTTGATGTTGGAGTAAGCATCTGGGTTACTTGTATTTACTATTTGGACGAAGTCATACACAGAAGAGGCTCTCAGGCTTTTTCCTGCCTTCTTTAAGCGCATCCATTCTGTCACAGTGGTGTCTGTGTCAAGTTGCAAGGTGCCCTCAAATTTCTTGAGAATGCTGCAAACTGTAGTGTTTCCAAAACTGTGGAGGTCTTGCATTTCCTGAGGCCATGTAGAAGGATCAAATACTATGAAATGATCACATGACTTGAGGGAGTCATATCTGATTTCAAACTCTTCAATTAACCCCTTGAGTAAGTTTGTCTTGTCTCTGTCATCTTCAGCATTGGCAACAGTGTGCCGTTGCCTTCACCATCAAGCAGAATTGTGAACTGTCCAATGGCCACCATGAGTTAATTCTCCAATGGTCAGCTTGTCCTGGATTTGGTGTTCAGAATGTTGCCAATGTCAAGCATATGTGACAGAAAACACTGAAAACTGAAAAAAAAAAATGCTGCAAGTCACTGTTATCACTCCTAGCCAGTTGCATTTTAATGGCTGGCAATAGTCTTGATATTTTTAACAGTGTTTCATGCCTCCATGCAGACCATCTGATAATATGAAACTTACCCAGTTTCACAAAGGAGATCCAATTTTCTTCACACAGCTTCTTCAGTGCAGCAGTTTTTTTGCTCCACTTTTGTGTAAATAAAACTGCAGCAGCTTGATCACAGAGCGATTAAATGTCTCACAGAAAGGAACTTTGCGATCAACTTTGCGCAATCCTCCAGTGTATATGCGGTGCACAGAATATGCACCAGGGAGTCTCCAACCGCAGCAAGTTGCCGGAGTTTTGGCAGAATGCCATTGTAGACACCGACGTTGACAGCAGCCCCATCTGTGTACACAGCGACCGACTTTGTGGTCCAGTCATCCAAGCCTGTGTCCTGGAAAAGTCTCACAAGTCTGTTTGTTATGGCCTGTACAGTTCGGCCAGCACTCAGTTCAATCAGTCCAAGAAAGTCCGAGGTAAACTCTCCTTTTCTGGACACAGACACCATGTAAACGATTTCCTGCTCAATGGGACATGGGATGTGCGTGTTTAGCTTTATGGAAGGCGAGGAGAAAAATAGTAAACAGAGCTTGCCGCTGTTCTTCATTCAGCTTGTCTCGCCATCTTGTAAGTGGGCGACTGGACATTTCTTCTCAGCTAGCTTGTATATTAGCAATGGCTTGCGCCACATTTGTGTGCTCCTTGCTCTTTTTATGTTTGTAAAATAAAGGCTGGTTGAAATTCTTTGAACCTTTATAAAACGCACCTGCTAGATGTGGATGTGAGTGGCAAATCTTGCACCACATTTCACTGTGCTCATTGTTAGCTTCAAGCCACTGCACATCTTGGAGACACTTTTCCGAAATAATTATTTTCTTTGGCTCCGGCTCCAGTTGGCGTTTCTTTGCAGGTGGCGAAACGCCAAAGAAGCTGCTTAATGTCTGTTGCTTTTTGCTTTATTCCCTGGTACACAGTCAGAGTCGCATCACTTCAGCACCTTTGTGTTGAAAAATTCTGTTTCCGTTTTTGTGTGCCCATGGTGCCAACCAGGTGATATAATAAAACTCTGTAATAATTAACTTACAAGTGAATTCACAAAAAAGGGCAGTGGGAGACCACTAACAAAGTGATAATGCACGGTCAATATGACTGGTTATGGCCGAAATAGGTGAAACATCATAAAACATCAAACAACATCATATCCATGTTCTGCATCAAAATATTCTTTAATAGAAGTGCGTACGTTGTCACTGGAAGCGCTCTTATTTTGACAACATGTAAACCATGTCCTTCTGGTTCAAAGGACGGACCAGTCCAATCAGCGACGATTCCTGTCGCCCGAGGGTACCTACCTTTTCCGGTTTGGTTAATGTTGTTGTGTTTTCCGATTTGCGTTTGTGTTTTCTGATTTGCGTTTGAGTCTTTTGATTTGCTGTTGTGTTTTCTGATTTGTGGTTGTGTCTTCTGATTTGCACACAAACACAAAAGTAGACATTAGAACCATCTGCTTCCACGGGAAGTGGTACAATAGGTAAGAGGTGGCCAAAAATAGGTGTGGGTGTAGAGTCACCCCTCCTCATCAACACACATGACAAGGTCGGCTCACTGACTGGGTCCTAAGTGTTGTGCCATTCATCACAGCCTGGGAGCTAATTAGAAGGAGGACAGAAAGAGGAAGGGCCTACTTAATTTCTAGTCTTGTTTATATCAAAAGTCATTATGCTTTTTGTCTCTTTTGTAGCTGTCCTCTCTTCCCATTCAGCCTCCATCCCTCCCTTCTCGTTCCTCCTTTCTTTTCTTGCCTGCCTCGCTGCCTCTCTGTCTTCCTCTGTCTCCGAAACTTTTTTCTTCCTCCATCTTGATGCTTCCTTTTCTCTCACCTCTTCCTCGGTACCCTCACTCTGACTCTTATTTCTGCCTCCCTTCTCCTCCTGCTGTAATTACTTCCTCATCCCTCCCATCCTTCTTGCCTCTGCTCTCCTGCCCTGTGCCAGTAGCTGTGCTGCCTCTAAATCTTCATTAGGGGGGGAAATGAAGCTGAAAATGAGGAGGCAGCCTGGACGGCCAAAAGCAGCTGCAGTCACTCAAACACACATATATCCTACTGTAAACTACAGTACACTGCTGCCCTGACACTGGGCATAAGAATACATGTGTGCAAGCATTTGTAGGTGTCTGTGTGAGATTGGAATATGGTGTGAGTAAGGGAAATACGTACAGCCAGCAGTGATGCTGCATGCACACACAGACAGAGCTCAGAAAGGACACAGAGGGATAAGGAGTTTCAACAGAGGATGAGCAGGATCTGGATGGAAGTAATCTGGACCACATGAAGTGAAAGAGCGCTGAAGTCAAAGCTGGCCATAGTGGATGAAAAAACAACTCTGGCCCAAAAAAAGGAGCAGTGTGGTGTAGCAGAGTGGAGAATAGGAGATGAGGAGAAGAGAGGTGAGGGCCATGGGAGCTGCAGAGGCCAAAGTAAAAGAAAAACAAAAACTCACAGAGCTGGAAAAGTGAACTTCAGCCTTATGTAACGATGCAGCACTGCTGCCACGCATAGCGCTATGGTATGTTATTTTCTAAGGCTAGCCTAACCAAACCAAACATTACAGGCACACATTAATGCAGCAGCTGTAGCAACTCATAACGTAATAACGGCTCTTAACGTAATAACGGCTCTTAACGTAATAACTGAAATGTAATAAATGTTCATAACGTAATAATCGACTCTTAATGTAATAAAATCATGAGCGCATAACGTAATAACGTCTTTGCGCATAACGTAATAATGTAATAACCTATTACGTTATGACCTCCACTATATAGCAACTCATAATGTAATAAAACCTCATAATGTAATAATGTCTTATACTGTGAGAAAAGCTGCATTAACACTGTTTATCTAAAAAAGGAATGGTTTTCAGTACATTATATGTAAATTGGAGAAACTGAGTAGCCTTTTATTTTAG
>JARJLU010012438.1:0-23259 GCA_030272975.1 Sparidentex hasta | reverse complement strand
GTGACGTTACTGCAACCGTCCCTCTATCTCGTCTGGCCTTCTGTTCCCTCGACCACGTTTCAACTGGCTGATTAGAAGCTACACTGCTTATTATGCATTTTATTTATTTGAGGAGAATAAATGCAAAGTAAGCATAAAATGGCTCTGCTAGGGCAGCTAATACAGTTAATATGTTTTAACTCTTCTACAGTCGGATGACAGAAAGTACATTTGTAACAGTTTATTTAAATAAAAGCGAAGCGAACAAGCAGGAAATAAATGCTATTTTTTTCTCTCTTCAAGCGAGCTGAGATGTCTCCACTGAGTAGTATGAGTGTGGGTGTTATTCACGGCAGACAGCAGATCAGCATTTGCATTTCAGCTGACCATAAAACATCACAGACTAAACAGTGGGACTGGCAGATAAGACCAAACCATTAATATCACTGTTCTTTCTCAGCATTCAAAGCTCACGTCCAGCTTGCAATAGCCACTTGTTCCAAAGATTAACAGACAAATGTAGATTTTTTTTTCTCCAATGTTTTTAGTGGACAACTACAAAAAAAAAAGAAGAGGAAAAAGAGGAGAATTTCAATTTCAAAGCTTCCGTTTACAGTCTCTGTTTCATGTTTCCAGGATAAAGCAGAGTATCTGGCCTGGAGTTCCTGACCGTGCACTGAGCGGTCTGACCACTTGGATCTCGAACTCTGAACCCCAGAAGCAAAAAGTTCTATTCTGAGGGAGCGCATCACACTTAAATCTGTCAACTAACTAATGATCTGCAGGAGGAGGAAGCCTGCTGAAGCTTAATGTTATGGATGTGTGAGCAGGAATAGCTGAAGAAAAGCACACAAGGATGCTGGGTGAACCTTTGTTATTTTTTTGTATTGGTTGAGGTGAACCTGGGCTTTTTTGTGAATGTATATGAGTCAAAGTTTCGCACAAAAAAAATATTTCCGACGAAAGAGGCACAAGATTTACCTTATTTTCATTTGGGTCAAGCTCATTTTCAGTGGGAGCACGCGGGACAAATCTATGACGGCATCAAAATGCAACTTAACTTCTAGGTGAGTTAAGGTGGACCGCTCCTAAAGCTTAGTTCCATATAAATGCACAAATAATACTAGGGCGGCTGACTTTCAAGTTGAAAAAGGAGCCTCATATAAGAAACAATACGAAAATAAAAAGCTAAAAAAGTGCCGTCAGATATCGCGTGGATAGTTGTTTCAGGAAGACAGCAGCGGTCCACCTTAACAGTCCTCCAGGTTACGTCTCATTCTGAGATCGCTACTTCTCAGCTGCCATGACGACTGTGAGCGGAACAAGCTACTGCTAATGTGAGTTGTTAAAAAACTTTCTTCTTAACTCTTTATACACAAACAATGTTCTCAATGCTCGTGTTCATGTGTTGAGACCCTGTTGATGCAACGAGCAAAGTTTTATGTTGTGTCGAGCCTTCTTAGTGTTTTAAAAATAGAGATTTTGATGCTAGCTTAAAACTGCCCCGCGCACTCCCATTGAAAATGAGCTTGACCTGATAACGAAAATATGGTAAATCTTAAAAGTGCCTCTTTCGTCGTAATTATGCTTTTTCACTAAGGTTTTACTCATATTCATTCACAAAAAATGCCTAGGTTGCATTTTGGCAAGAGTTTCTCTTGAGAAGTGCTTTTGTGCATACTTGACCAACAAACATCTGTAACGGCATCACTGTGCTGTATGTGTGTATCTATTTCTGTGCGTGTACCCACAGTTACAAAAGATGGCATGTGGTATTACTGACATTTTTTTTTCTTCATTTTTGACATAGAATTTGACATCTAAGCGAGAGAAACGTGAAATGAACATGTCACATTTCAAAATAAACTAAGAACATATCACACCATTCAGTTTGGACTTCACTATTGGTACTGTTTGTGAATGAGGTGAAAAGCTTTGTGGACAGTGACACACAACATATTGCCCTCACAGCATGACAGACTTAGACATTACAGCTCCACAAGCCACACACTGTAAGACTGTTACATTTGAGGGCACAATTGTGAAGCTTTTTTTTTTACAGAATCTCCCAATGAAACTTAGGAGTCTCATCCCTGTTTCTGTGAAAAAGGAAAGAAAATGAAGAGAAGATGTTAAAGAGGGCCCGACCTGTCTTTGGTGCTCTTGGTAACAACCAGAAGGGGGCAGAGGAAACTCAGTTTTGAAATGAACTCCTTGTAATGTAACCCTGAAAGCACCATGTCCCATCACCCCCCAACCCCAGAGATTATTCTGTGTCACTGATTGTTGCAGTTGCACAGTGTTAACTGGCAGCCTGACGGTTTTCACATCCTTATTCTAATGTGTTTAATTCTTCCGTTTGCAAACATGCAGGAAGTCAAACAAAGCTGCGAGCCAGAGTTAGTGCACGCGAGATTATCTACTCAACTAAAGTGTGCTGAACTAATAGACTTGGGGGTAAACACTGTGTTTGTCATGCAAACAGAGTTAACTGTTAATACACACAAATGACTCCTCTACACACACGGCCCGGGTGCAGCCAGTGTGAGTGGTGGTGCCCTGGTATTGACTGCTGCTGGTGGGTGGGGGGGGGGACATCCTGGCAGTTGGGATCCCCTGCTGGTGTTAAGTCATGCTAATGCTCCTTCAGTCCCAGCAGGGCTCGTTAAAGTCACCCAGCTTTTGTTGGGTTGAAGGTTTTGCTGGTTACACATTTTTTAATAATTACCCACCGAGTGTGCTCGGTGTGTGTTCACCTCCCAGCGACACGAAGGTGCTGACTCATATGTTTGGACCTGTTTGCTTTTTAGTCAGCTTCGATTTAAATCTCCCTCAGATACGTGAGGAGGGTGCACTCTGGGGGGGAAGTTCTCGACAAAACTGTGCAGTTCAAGTGTTCCTCCTGTGTGTGTTGGGGGAAGCTGAAGTGCATGCTGGGATGAGATCATGTAGGGCTCTCATGTATGTGAGGATTTCAGAAGTGGGGGCAGAGCTGATCCTCAATTAAAGCCACAGGCTTATTGTAGTGCTCTGAAATCCATTATGTCCTCAATTCAGTCCAGATTACTTCAGATAATGTGGTCAGGTGTAATGACAGCCACTGGTTTCAGGTATTAACCCATTTTCCTTCTTGACCTTCTTTTCTTTCATCCTTCTGAAGTATTCCTGACCTGGCAGGGCAGTTTTATGTGTGGGTTTCCTGTTGTCATGCACCTCCTCCTCCTCCTCCTCACAAACTTTGCCTCCTCTCACAAAAGACATAAAATAAGTTGGGTTTTCAAGGCAGGGAGAGCTATATCAAGCAAACCGCCGCGAGGTTTTCTCCCTCGCTCTTTGCACGCCTGTGCGTAAAAAAACATCTAGCCTGACGACGATCAGATAGCCAGAGAGGAGCCAAACGAGGAAGTCGGGAGGAGGGACCAGTGCAGTGGCGTGGTCTGTGTATGTGTATGTGTGTGTGGAGCAAAGCGTCTCCACTGGATTCTCCGTACGCCTCCAGCGCTGTGAAATCGGAGGATCTCTTCAGTTCTGCTTTGTATCCAAAGAAGCGATGCGCGCAAACGGACGCACGTCTCCAACGCTGCCGCGCGTCTGCTGAGAAACGACCAGCTGTTTTTTGTTTAGAAAAAAAAGAAAGAAAGAAAGTTACACACCTATGCTGTCAATGTCAGCGCAGGTAGTGCAGAGGATCCAGGAAGAACTCGTAGTGCAGGTTAGCAGGTTATTTGCGTAGCTTGTGCTTTCTTTCCTGAAGCGAGCGAGCGCCCGATGGACTTACTAACAAAGTAGTCGCTCGCTCCGAAAGCCGTCGATTTTGTTTTTAAAGTAAATGACCGAGAAGAAGATGAAGGAGCTGAGGAAGAAGAAGCTCTACGTGGTGATGGACGTCATGTGCGTTGTAGTTGGTAAGTTGCGGTCGCCGAGTACAAAACACATTCTTACTTTTATCTAGGAATTGCTCTTCAATGTAGTCAAGAAGAAGAAGATGTGATCTTGGTGTTGTTTGTGTGTTTGTTGTGCAGCCATGACAGCACCTCGGTTATTCATCGCAACAATGTGATCTCTGTGAGCTTTGTTTGTTTGTTTATGCGTTCAAATGGCATAAGTCGCAGTTTTAAATCAGATCCTCGGGGCAACGCAGAAGCTATTTAATCCTCAGCGTCTCTTTTAGAAAGCAAATGCAGTTAAGTGGGTTTCCATGCCCGGGTCCAGCTCTGCCAGCGCAGCCTGTCAGCTGGTTTGTTTACGCGGAACCCAAACTGCAATATTGTCCAGGCTGAAATGTGTCACACGAGTGGAAACACGATTCTCACTCTCCTCGCTGGGCTGCATGCTTCATCCTACACGTCGCCAAAAAAAAAAAAAAAAAAAAGCTTTTGCAGGACTGTACGCAAGGCTCAGGAAGCCTGAATGTTTGTTTATGGAAATCCGATATGCATGTGTGCGCCCCGCTTATTCCTCATTTTTCTTCAATTTCTTTGTCCGCCAGGAATCTTCTCAAGAATGTCCCCACATCCCACATGCGCTGCATTTCTCAAAGTATTGCTTCCACTTTGCTCCACAGAGCCATTGTTTTTCAGAACCTCAGTTCGGAATAATGAAAAATTTGGGCTGTTTTCTGTTTTTTCTTTTTTAATTATAAGTTTCCATTTCTGGGGGAACTTGATCACATCCGTACTGTGCAGGTTTTTGTCTCTCTCCCTCTCTGAATAACATGAAGCCACAGTGACATGTCGGAAAAATGAATCATATCAGTGACACACATTGTGGTTATAGCTTATCAACATGTGCCTTTACCTTTGATTAACAACAGAATATTAAATGTTGTATGGTTGTATGAGGCATTTTATTAACTGATATCAAATTGAACAGTTCAAAAGTTATTAATAAAATCCACAAATAAACAGATTAAATAACAAGACATTTCACTAATTTAAAATTTCAGGCAAAAGAACATTTGAAAACCTATATAAAAATAAAAACAGTTCGAGTCCATTAATAACTAGAATGGCACACAGTAGAGCGCATACCTCTGCCAACAATCCTCTTTAATTCACTCCAGCCTTAACCGATCTCAGATTTGACGCCCTGTATCCCTCTACATGTTTTTTCAACCTCTCACAACTGCTTAACCATAATCTGGATCTGCACCAAAACTTGATGGGGTCTGTTCCAGGCCTGGATCCATCCACCATCCAAGTTTTGTGGAAAAAATTTCAGTAGTTTTTGTGTCATCCTGCCGACAAACCAACAAACAGACACTTTGGTGGGTGTAATTAGGTTTTGAAAAAGCGTTTGTATATTATCTTACTATCCTTATAACAGTAGATTCATTAACTGATTGCATATTAAAACCAGAAAGCTTGATATCCCTTCCCAGTACATGACACATGTGGTCCTCCACAGTGATGATTATAAGTGTCTGATATGAACATATGTGAGGGGCTCCTCACCCCCACCCTGCTGCCCCAGAGGTCTTGCGTGTGTGTTGAATGTGCCACTGTGGCGGGACGTCGATTTGTCTGTATTAATGCCACAAGCCCTCGACAGACGCGTGTTGTGCAACGGTCTGGTGGTTGTCAGCGTGCTCATCCCTGATGTCAGTTGTGAAGTTGGGAGACAGGGACGATGGCTCTCACAAGTGCTGATCTGCTCAGCTTTGCACTTTCAGTCCCACCCCCCCACCACCACCCCCTCCACTGGCTTTTCAGAGAGCTTAGGGGTATTTTTTTTTTCCATCTGTGGGAACGTCCACAGACTGCTGAACTTGATAAGCCTCGCCATTTCACTGTCACAAGTCTGGGATTAACGTCTGGGCTGGGTTGGTCGGTCAGGTCTGGGTAGCTGCGTCCCACTCTTTTGCCTCTCCCTTCCCTTTTGCCACCCACGTCACCCACCCAAATAATCATCAAGTCGACCCCAAGCTTATGTGAGGTTGCCCCAGCCATGTAATAACAACATGGCTGGGCTTGTAATCATCGTGACCGTTTGCCCATATGGAAACAGAGTTTTCAGTTTGGTTTTGTCTGCATTTCGAGACTCTTTGCATTTCTTATTCTCTCCTCTCTGCTTTTGCCTTTCAGGCTTGCTGGTCTTTATCTCTGCTACATTTACCTCTGACTCTAAATATTAATCTCTTGTTCTCCACTTTGGCAGCAAGGACCTCTGTGTCTCTGGTCTCTCCAGCAGTCTTTTGCTGTGAAAGTCCAAGGCCAAGCAGATGCAGTGTTCTCGCACTCTTGCAATGTTAAAGAAAGTGAGAAAAATAATCCTGGATCCTGTCCCTTTGGCCAGGTCTGCAGCTATAGCTAATGGGGTCTTTTCTGAGGCGAGATCCGTCCTCCGCCCAAGTTTAGTGGAATCCTCTTGACAAATGGACACAAATGAAAAGCTCCTTGGCGGAGGTAAAAATTTTTAAATGAAGTTTTAAAAACAATGTAAAAAATAATGCAGAAAACAGTAGTTTAATTAATGCTCTCTTAATCAATAATGCTTTCTAACACATGATACCAGAGATCCTAAGGCCTCATTTCCACGAAGCAAACGTTGCATGTAAATATGTCACCTGCCAGTCTGTTGGTCCCTGTGAGAACCTCTATGGTCCCTGATGTGTTCATGAAAATCCTTCTGTCCTCAGTCAGTTCGTTGACAAACTGCAGCAGATCTAGGACAAACTCACCGTGCTGTTTTGGTCCTGTTGACGCTCCGCACTCTGTCTTTAGTGCCGTTTTTTGTCTATCCATAAGGAAATGTGCGTCCCTGTGTTGAACTCTCAGGGCGTGCATCCATAATTACGGACGCGAAACAAAACTGTGTGGAAACCAGGCTTCATAGAGTGGTTTGTGTGTAACGGCTCAAACTCAAAACGTCCATTCTTTTTTTGTCCATCGAGGGGAAATCCAATTTGCTATTTTAATTGCATTGGAAAGGCCAAAATTGTTGTGCACTGAAAGGTTACCATACCATGAGAAAAAACATGTTCATACAGTAGAAGAAAACAACTACGGAAGCTTTTAAATTGAGAAAGCTGACACAAAATGGCTGCCTGGAGCCAAGGAGTGGTTTGCTGATACCTAAGACATGAAGTCTGCTGTATTATCTGTCCCATGCATTATGAGGGACATCTGAGCTGCTTTTGCTTTTCAAATATCTGCCACTGTCTTGAGTTTATCGTTCGGTGTCTTCCCCCACTGTATCACTCCCTCCCTTCCTCCCTCCTTATCCCCACTTCTGTGTATGTAAGTCTACACTCAGCACAAATAGATGGTGGGTGTTGGCTGCGAGCACACAGAGGAAAGGCCGGGTTTAACCTCTCCCTCTCCTACAGCTCGCACTCGGAGCCCTGCAGGTGTGGGTTGCATGACTTCTATAGGCGATGTGTGAGTGGCGTCGAGCTGTGTTTGTTACGAGCGCTCTGACTAAACTGCCGTGACTCGAGGCATGTTTGCACTCGTCACGCAGTACATTGCGACAAACCTGTTCTGTCCTATAGTTTATAATGCCCTAGATTACACACATGCACATTATGTCTAGTGTATGCACAGGGAGCAGCTGGAGTTTGACCTTCCTGTATGTGATATTGTTTTGATTTGTGGGGACACAGCTGTGCTACAAAGACGACATTGAGTCATAAGTATGTCACCGCTTTGTTTTGTGTGTGTGACTCCTGTGACTTGTATCGGTTTGATTGTTTATAGATTTGCTTTTTTTGCTCCTCCAATCACACGTGAAGAATAAAGCAGTGGGGTTTTTGATTCTCCTTTTTATGTTCCCGTCATTTAATATTCACTTTCTTGTTGTGACGTGATACAGTGAGCGTGCTCCCAAAGCCCGTATATTTATTTTTGTTCATCGCATTAGAATTCGCTTATGTGCAAACATGGATGCCGGTCTCAAATGTGTCGGTGGCGCGGCGACGTTGCCACAGCATCTCCCGGGAGCTGGGCCTCTCACGCGGCTGCGTTGGGAAGACGGATTGTCCCGAGTTCTCAGAGAAAGGCAGCGAGGACACTTGATGGGAATGGTTTTCCTCAGGAGAGCTCTGTCATGGAAACTGAAGCCCTTTGAGCAAACAGGCACATCCCCCTGAGAAACACAAGCCCAGTTTATTTCTCCTTCTCCTTCCTCTTCTTTGTGCTCTCGTCTTTTTCAAAATATCTTAATTGTGCGAGGGTTTCTGGTCAACCAAGCCTTTTATCAGTCTCACTTTAAAGTGGATGAGGATCTTTTTGTCGTGGCTGTTGTGGTAAAAGCCTCACCACATTTATCATGAGGCACTGAGGGAGACATGTTGTGTTAATTTTAAGGTTCATAGTTTTATTTTGGGTCACCATTAGAATAGGTTTAATAGGTTTACCGTAAAATCTATCAGTGTTTTTGAAACATTCGTGAGGAGAAAATGTACAGCTTTTGTTTCACTTCGCCTGCTGTTCTCTTGGCACCGATGTGGCTCTCATTGACACCTGCCAACACGTGTATTCTTTGCAGTTACGTTTGAGAGGAAAAACATATGCGTGCACAGAGAGGGAGGAGAGGGAAGCGATGATTACTTTCAGACAAGGGGCAAGAATTTAGGAAAAGGTCACTGGTGTTGAGTAAAGTTTGCATTTCCATGTGTAATTATGCCAGAAAATCAGCGTTTTTGGCAGTGGTATGCAGATGTTAGTGGCCTTTTCAGAGAGCCTCAGCACTGCTCATGAGGGTTGAGGTCTTTAACTCCTGCAGGCCTTCATGTTTTGAGGTTTAAACCTGTGTAGCTCACTGCTTTGATCCCCCACCGAAACCCAGATACTTTGATTGCCGGCCCCAGATTTAGCTGCCCTCCCATCGCTTCACGCAGACCTCGCCTGCCGATCCGTCTCCTTCTGCGCTGCTTGGAGCTAAGCATGCGTAAATGATGCTCGGAGTGCGGCAACGGGATTAAAAATAAAAGAACGGGCAGCAGGAGCAGGATTTGGTGCGACCGGTGAAGTTGGGCGTTCCTCGTGTGAATTAGAATTCCAGAGGCCAACCCCGACAGAGGTTGTAGGCTCAGCACATACCTTCCACATTAGTCAGTCCAGCTTGGGGTGAGACAGTCAGAAAAGAGGGAGAGCTGGCTTGTTCTGTTGCCACAAGACATCTCTTTAAAAGGTCGAGAGACGTCACCTACGTCGAGATTCGATGCTGTAGGTTTTTTTTTCTCGCTGTCATCTCGACAAAGCAAACAAAAGAGGGTGGGAAAAGAAGTAGTGGAAACAGTGACTGCAGTTAGAAGAAGAGAGAAAGAGAGAAAAAAAAAGAGACTGCCTCTGTCCTTGTCTGCAGTGGGAGAGTTCAGAGGCAGAGTCAGAGTGACATGGAGATGAAAAATAAGAAAAAGAATCAAGGAAGGGCGTTAATGTGAGAGGAGACGAGAGCTATCAACAGAGGGATAAGATGGATTAGAAATAGGGGAAGCGAAAGGCAGAGGAGAGGAGAAGAGAGTGACCTTCTCGCTGGAAAAGACGAGAAATGAGAGTGGAAGAAATTAGATGGAGGAGCAAATGTTCCAGCTGTGACCCTGGAAAGTTTTAGACCAAGCAGGGCAGCCCCGGGGCATGAGAACAGCCCTCGCACGCCTTACACGCCTTGCAAATATGCATAATGAAAACCCAGACTGTATGTTTTTTCTCGAATTGAGGAGAATAATCGTCCGTCCACATGGCTTTTCCGCAGGTGCAGCAGGTTATGTCAGAGAAGCGGGGTGCAAGTAGGTGTTTGGGGGGGGGGGGCGGTTCTCAAGCCGTTCAAACAACTTCCAGATGATGGTGGCAGTCCGGGCAAACTTTAAATTGCAAGAGGGGGACGAGGACAAAAAAAAAAGGGAGGTAGAAAAGAAACAACGAGACAGAGGGAGGCAGAGAGAGAGGACACAACGAGCCTCGAATCTCAACCCCGGAGTGCGATTTTGCTCCAAATGGTCCCGCGTAATTGCACATCTGCCGAGCTAAATAAAGCAGCGTCCCATCGAGGCCTCTATATTTACAACAGAGTGAAGAGTGTGTGGGAGGACGCTGCGATCAGGAGAGTGACAGTCAGACAGATGGAGCAGCAGAGGGAAGAATGAATGACTTTGTAAAAAGAGAGAAGAAGAGAAAGCAACAAAAAAAATAGAAGTAGAATGGAGGAAATGAATCAGCACTGGAGGAAGGGAATGAAGGAAAGAGTGCAGATCTCTTCTCAACACTGACATCTTGCCGCCTTCAGCAGGGGGAGACACTGAGGTGCCACTGCGAATGAATGCTAATTTGCGGCCAGGTAAATGAGAAGCCTTAAACTTCCCAGAGTGGAACTGAATTCTCTAACGCGGGCCGTCCGTCGTCCGTTGCAGGAAGCGCGTTGCAAACAGGCTTCAGTTAGAGGAGATTTCTGACTGGCAGCTGGAGATTAGCTTCTGGCTACGTTCCAAACTGGCAGGGCTTTTTCCCCTCCCCTCCATTCGTGGAAGCAGGTGTCTAGAAAGAAGGTTCTCCTGGATAAATACCTCCACCCCCCTCTGTGCATGTGGGTTTTCTCCGCCGTAGATGTCCGAGTTTAGCTCAGGTCGGAGACACTGCTTGGTCTTTAAGTGGAGGCAGCTCTGGAGCGGTTTCAGCTGGGGTTGTGGGGTTGTCTCGTGGTGTCCAGGAGACCTAATTTGTCTACCGATGCATGCTATTTTTTGCCTTTGAGCTGTATGTGTGAGTGGCGAGTTTGTTTCATGCAGATTTTATCCAAACAGGCACTTCATCATGAGACTCTTCCACACAGCTCAGGTGGTACCACATGATCTGCCCGCGACTGCACCGTAAATACTCTTTGCATCATTTTATTTGAGCTCTTTAATTTTCATCCAAAACTTTTTTTTTAATATATGACTTGCAAAGTGTCAAGTGCTTCATTTATGAACACAGAAATGAAAAATGGATACTTTCTTTTTTTTACAAGCCAGCGGAGGGTTATCCAAGGCCAGGTGTTCTTACTTCACTCAGTCTGTTTGAGGCACTGGCAAAATCCAAGAATTGTAAGCATAGAAACTCTCATAAAATCCTTGACGTAAGGTTAAACAGATAAACACAACTCATGCTTGAGAGTGAAATGTCGTTGACGTGCATTCAAAAGCTATTTATCCTCTAAGATGGTATATTTCATTAGCAGCTGCCATTTCCCTTTGAAGCTCCTCTCTCTTCATTTCCCCGCCGCTCCGCTGTGATTAACGGCCGCGCTCTGGCGAGTGTTAAAAGCTTCATAAAAACAGCTCGCCGTTGGCACACCACGTGACTCCGATGTAGAAATGATTATGTCCCATTATGCCATTTTAAAGTGACATTTACCATGCTGTGATAAGTAAACAAACATTCCCCCAGACTTTACCCAGGCCAATCTTACACAAACCTTTAAATATTGCTGTGATGTCGTTATAACATATGTCAGTATCCGGTCAAACAAGTCCGTCCTTTGCTTTTGTTTGCAGTGCCAGTTTGTTTTTTAATGTTGTGCTAAATGCCAGCGGTCCACACTGTGAAAAAAGTTAGTGTTGGCTGACTGGAAACAGATTTCATGTCACCGATGTAACGACAGCATGTGTGGATTTTACCCCCAAAAAGAGACGCCGTGCATGTTTTCATGTGTGGTGGGTAAACACTCCCAGAACATTATATTCATAAATAATGTTTTAAGATGTTAACATGCTGTGTACATTTGAGCCACAACTACAGTGGATACATAAGGAGTCTGTAAATGTTTAAAATAATCATATGAATACACTTATGGAAGACCGAAGCTGCCCAGATAAATAAATAAATACCTCAATGACTAAATGAATATATCAATTAAGTCGCCAAAAATGGTACCATAGATAAATGTAGAACATGTGACATATACATTTTTGTATTTATTTTCCTCTTGTATTCTAGTCCTTAAATTGATTTATTTATTTGTGCATTTATTTCTATAGCCTTTTATTTTCCTTTTGCATTTTATTTTCCCCAAACATATGTATTTATGTGTTTTCATTTTACATTTATTTATGCATTTCTGCATTCTTGTCTTCATCATTTCTTATTATTTTTTTGGGTGCATTTTATTCTTTTAGGGTCACTGATTTATTCGGTCCTCTGTAGACTCTTGGCATCAGAGTGGCCATCTGAGAGTGTGGAATTTCATCTCCACGTCTTTTTTTCCCCACAGAAACGAAACATTTTTAAAAATCAAAAACTGACCTTTATAGAATAAATCATAAGCTTGCAGTCATAGTAATAACTCCTGCAGTGACACTCTATCCGGTATAGCCCTGCATGATTTAAGTCTAACCATTTATCAGCGATGGTGACATGGAAAGGTAAAGGTTTTTGTTTTTTTAAGACACACTGCTGTGCTTCCTGCCAGCTGGAAGCAGGATGCAGGATACAGATGTAGAAAAGCCACATCAGTAAATCCATATCAGGGCGCCTGAGACAGGATGTTAGTTAAATACAAGAGACCCCATGTTGTGCTGTTGTGACAAACAGGATTTTGTTAGCAATAAGAGGAAAGTATGTGGAGTTAGGCTTCATGCCACCAGTTCCTGACTGGTAGATGTGTGAACGGGGATCCAGTCGACGTCAGTGGGAAGTCACTGCGCAAGGACAGGTGTCCTCCAGCTGCTGCTGCTCGCAAAGAGACGAGGCTGCCGCAGACAAAGGGGGGAAGGTGGCGCCAGTGTGTCAGGCAGGTGGTCGATGCACAAATTGCCTATAGGCACTAAGATTTCTAGGTAAGAATGGATTATTTATCCCTCTAGAACACAGTGAAAATATGAGATTTTCATGAAGGACCCTACTTTGATTTGCCAAAAAAAAACTATTATAGGCATATGGTTGCAGTCACAACGATGTCAGCAAAAGGTGAATCAAGTGCTTGGACACTTTTTCAGATGCTTTTTCATCATGGATAGCCAAACACAAAGAGCCCTTTTTTCTTTTGCATGTTTTTGTTTTTATTTTTATTTGATAAAGTGACGTGGAGATGTTTATTTTGTTATATGAATAAGAAGTAAAAAACAAAGGAGAGAGAGAGAGATAAAGAGAGATGATAGTAATCTCATGAGTGTACTCTAAACAGACAGTTAGCTTAGCAAAGACTGGAAACAGGTGGAAACAGGTGGGAACAGGTAACCCGGCTCTGTCCAAAGTTAACAGAATTCACCTACCAGCAACATTAAATCTCGCTGACTGACATCTTGTTTGATTTATCTTGTTAATCTGAAAGAAATTAGATGAAATGTACAAATCGGTGACTTTTAAAAGGCTTTATGTTGTTGAATTCTGTTGTGATTAACCTTTCTGAACACGGCGTTCACTCGCTGACATTTTGTGCTTCCCCCCCTCGTGTGTTGTAATTTGCATCTTGGAGAAGTGTTGAACCCTTCCAGCCAAGCTTTTTCATTTAACCTCACTTAACTGATATGGCGAGGTGTGTTTTTACTTGCACATCTTGTGTCGAAACGCTGGAGTGGGGAGTTGCGATGCCCTCCCTTCCTTTCAAATGTCATGAGGAGATTAGAGCTCCTCGTGTATGTTGAAATCAGCTGGCGTCTCTCACTGTGTTGCATCCTTCCCTGTTTGTCGAGTCTAAACCCGAGCTCCGCTGAGGTCGCGTTACCAGGAGTCCAATGTGCAATGTGTGTTTATCCTATAGAGCTCTATTGTTTATTCTCCTCCCGACACAAAGCTCCTATTTTGCTGCTGCTCTTCGTTACCGAGCCAATGAGACTCTTTGTCTATACGGCGTCTGTGTGGAACATGTGTGCAGTCGGCATGTCGCTAAACAATGTCCGCACTCATCTCATGTCACCTTGGATATGTGCGATGTCAGACAATAGCAACGTCATTGTGCAGGTGCCATTGTGCGTGGTTGTTTATCGTGGGTTATTAAGGGGGTTTTTCTTCTTCGCTGGTTAATTAGTGGTTTATTATGACACCACAGAGCTCGGACAGTTTTAGTCATAACGGGTTTATTTTTTTTTTCCTCTGGATAAAAGTTTTGTCATGTCTCAAAGTATCAGCATGTTGCACTTCCTTCTTCGCATCCTTTTGAACTTTTTTATCATTCAGAAAAAAAAAAAGCCACATGTTTAAGTCAGCTCTCATACATTTACAGTAGGCTGTTGTTCCATATCCATCATGAAGGGTGTTACCGAGTGTTGACCTCAGCTGAATCCTGATCCACCATCCACTTGTATATTTTCCTTCAGTCTCAGCCTTCAGCGCCGGTCTCTCATCAGTCAGTCTCGCTGGACGTCCTCCTGGAATTATGTCAGCTGCAGACATTTTTTTGTGAGAGAATGGGAGGGGTGCGCTGCTCATTTACACAGGAATGTAATACTATTGGTGAGGCCGCTTGTTCGAGTGTGTGCGGCGCTTTCTCTCGTCTGTTTTTCTTGCATTTAGTATGTGGCCGAAAGGCATTTCCATGGTAGCCCCAAGACTGTCTGTCAGCCTGTTATGCGTAGTGGTAGTGGGTATCAGGGTGGAGGGTACATTCCTCGGTCGGGCTGCAACTCATGATTGTTTTTATCAGTCGGTAAATTGTTGAGAGCTGCGACAATTTATCAGTAAAATCCATTAGTTGTCAACAATTAAATCAATCACCAGCTGTTCTGATAATCAACTAATCAGTTGCAGTTAAAAAGAAAAAAAAAGCTTCTGATTTTGGTTTATTTACTCTTCTATGACAGTAAACAGAATATCTGTGGGTTGTGGACAAAACAAGATATTTGAGGTTGTCATCTTGGGCTTTGGGAACCAGTGATCTTCTTACATTTTATGGATCGGCATAATTTGAATAATCCGGTTGAAAAACATATACACTTAAATTATAATGCGCAGACATCGAGTCCTCACTAAAGAGTCTGTCATGCAAAAGAAAACCAACAAAAGGAGTGGTCAAAGATGCCATATTGACATTTAAGGCATGCCGATTGAATCATGGTGTCAATTCGTGCTTTGAGCAACATGCAAGATGATGTTCCACCTTAAAAGATGCCTGTTTCCCTACAAAATTAAATTATTTAAGCAAACCTTAACAGGAATAGGAACAGGGAAGCAAAACATTCAGTACCTTAAGTATGAATGTCATAATTCCAAACATTCGTTGGCTGATTGCTGCATTGAATTCTCAACATGATGAAGTCAGTGTAACGTTTAATCACGCTGTCAGTTATAATTGACCAATGAATGTAAACTCGCTACTGTAAGAACAGAGTTTACCAAGAAACGATCCATGATGTAACGCCTCATGTGTGCATGCAGGCTCGTATGTGTGTGTCTTAGGTGCGCTCCGGTACTTGAACAAATGGCACCACACCCCTGTAGAGCAGGCAAGAAAATAATCAATAGATGAACTGACAATGAGAATAGTCATTAGCTGCAGCCTTATGCCAAATGGGAAATGTGAAAAACAATGACTTATACACATCACGAGCTACCACAGCCAGTGATTTAAAATTGCTTTCTCTCTGCGTTATATTTGAAAACAACTAACAGTGACATCAAATGGAAAAATGCAAACAAGTTTAAACTAAAATCAATAAAGTATCCATTTTTGCTCAAACTCTGCTTTACACTCTCCATCAGTCTCTGAAACCAAATTTGACTTGACCTTAAAAAGAGCATCTGCAAAATGTATTTGTGAGCGTGTTTAGAGTGCACATCGTAAAACTTTATATCTCAATCATCATACTCACACTTTTACATCTGACCTCAAAATGCAGGGATGTGGGTTAGAGAGAAAAAGAGAGGAAGTATTTTTTAGGGGCGCGAATGTTTCGGAAGAACTCAAGGACATCGCCCATGCACTCAGGAGCTGTGAGTGGCTATATTTGGCGTTATTTTTGGATGGAGCCACATCATTCAGAAGAGTCGCAGTCGTGTGTGCTGTGCCTGCGGTGATCGGTGTAAAGCCTTGTTTATACACACTTGTGTCCACTGGTTGTGTGCGATGTTGACTTTTACATATGCCCACATGAGTGTATAAATGCTATTTCTGCGCTGTTTATTTTCGTAATTCCTCGCTGTGCATTTCTGCCCCCACATTTAAGTACTGCATGTTGTTTTCTTCATTGTGATTTCAGACCTTGAGCTCCAGAGAAAACTATTCAGCTATCCTTAGAGAAACAGTTTCACTTCCCGGCTTTGGAAATGATGTAATGTCTGCAGACCCTCAGAAAGCGAGACAAATGTGTTATTCCAAAACATTTTTCATAGATATTGGTGTCTGTTAACTTGGATCAACTTTGTCTCTAGTCTGGACGCCCAGTTATAGTCTTGGCAGTGACCAAACGTCATACATCACTGACCTAAAAGCACATTGATCTCGTTTCACCGAAAGCACAGTTTCTCCAAATATAGTGAACATTCACCTCATCTGTCTGTCTCTCTCTCTGATTGTGTTTTTCGCCACAGCGGCTTTGCCCTTCATCATTATGACCATCGTGTCCAAGCCATATCAGCGAGGGGTTTACTGCGAGGACGAGAGCATCAGGTACCCATTAAAACCAGACACCATCACCCATGGCATGCTGGCAGCTGTCACCATCTCCTGCACAGTCATCATCGTAAGTTCACCCACGGCATCAATCTCCCCTTTCTTCTCACAGGCAGCTTTATTATGTATCGCCGAGGTAATGGCAAAAATCGTGGAAAGTTTACAGGACTTTACTCATTTAACAACATCTTGCGCTGTTTGCTCCATTACTGAATAGCCTTCAGGAGCGTTCATGTATGAGGGGGGGAAAAGTCATTTCAACCTAATGAAGCAAAAAAGGGAAAATAAATTCGAATACAGCTCTTTAATTGTTTGCCTTTTTCCCTCAGATTTCCTCTGGAGAGGCTTATCTGGTCTACAGCAAGAGGATTTACTCCAACTCTGACTTCAACCAGTACGTAGCAGCACTCTACAAGGTTGTAGGCACCTTCCTGTTCGGAGCAGCTGTGAGCCAGTCGCTGACTGACCTTGCTAAGTATACAATCGGCCGCCCGAGGCCTAACTTCATGGCCGTATGCGCCCCCAAAGTCTGCAAGGGATACATGCAGGAGATCAACTGCACAGGCAAGCTTCAGGACGTCACAGAATCCAGGTAAGAGGAGAATATCTCTATCTATCTGGTATCATTGAATTTTTAACGTGATTCTATAGTTAGTTTAGGTTAGTTTTACCTACTATGCCTTTGTTTTCCTTTCCTTCATTTCATTATAGGTTCTTGTGCATGTAAAAGATCTTGAAAGCTAAAAAGCCCAAAGTCCGCACCAAACGCCTCATCAGTAGCCCCGCCTTTAATTCTTACTTTTTTGACATCACTGCATCACCATGTCGCACATTTTTATTTTTATTAATAATGCATATATTCAAGTCAGAAGTGAAGTTTAATGGAAGCTGAAAAACACGGCAGTGCAGACTGTAGACGGGTTGAGCAGTGCTGGCTCAGGCATGTGCAACCTGACCAATCAGAGGTCACTTGGTATTCACGGGGGGTAGCCTTAAAGAGACAAGAGCTAAAACAGAGCCTTTATGCTGCTACTCTGGACACTATGAGAACTGATGTGGTTTTTGAGCATTGAAGCATTTAACCCTAGTGGTATAATGATATACCTAAAACTAAATACAATATGTCTCCTTTATTATTCGGTGTGACACATTAAATTTGATTTTTTTTTAATCTTCTCCAGATTGTCCTTCTACTCAGGTCACTCCTCTTTTGGGATGTACTGCATGCTCTTCCTTGCGGTAAGTACAGCACATGATCACTAGTCACGGTGTAACAGTAAATATGAAATATAACTCCATGCAAATATCTGGTATCTAGTGTGAATCTGGGAACACAGTCCCAGGCTCACGCACTGCGCTCCAAGCTCCAGGTCTAATTGTCAAGAGGAGAAAGGGCTCATAGAAGTGGTTTGTGCCAACGGACATAAAAGGACAAGGCAAGTGTTCAGAGGGAAAAAAAAGTGTGTACAGAGAGAAGTGATCTGGAGATCCTTGCCTCTTTCCCAGCAATGATGAAGGCAAGGCATGGGCTGTGTTTTGTCTTCCAGTCCCATCCACTTCATTACCCTTGGCCTCATCTCTTTGTGTGAAAAGCTAGGCACCAGTGCTAGACAGCAGGCGTCAGGAGGCCAAGCAAAGCAGCGGTGCTCAGTTAAAAAGAACATTTGAAAGAAAAGACAGGAAATCTCAAAATTAGTGTCTGCCCCTTAGTCTCTCAGTCCTTGCTCTCTGTTTTACCTGGAAAGTACTGCAAACATATTGAGCTAAGCCGTGATATCCAGCCTGTGTCCCTCAATGTCGAGTGTGCAGAGTGTGACTTGGATGGGGTGTGTGTGTGTGGGGGGGGGTGACTGTGGTGTGATGCCAAATTTTGCACCTTCAGCAGCAGCCCAGCAGAGGCACAGAGAAGCCTGTACCGTTGCCAGGTTCATAATTTTTTGGCCTCTGCTTGTTTCCAGTAAAAAAAGGGAGTTTCAGTTCATAGCCGACATAAATTAAATTGGTACTCAACACCTTTTTACTGTTGAATCCAATTTGAGGCTCATACCAGCCACTCCTTTTGCACTGACTTTTTTTTTTTTTTTTTTGGTCTTTGGATGAGGTACCATTGAGCCTGAAACCTGATGGTAGGATGGGATATCTGCTTAAGCAAATACAGAGATGGTTGTGCAAAGCATAAATTTGACTGCTGCATTACTTCACTGCCTCGTCAGCATGTAGGATTATCTTTACATAACATAATGCCAATTATTCAGAATGTTATCAGGAAAAAAATGTGTTTGGTATAGTGCCAGTGCTGAACTGAGGATGTTATAGGGAGCAGGGGCAGAAAAAAAAAAAAGGGCACCAGTGCGCAGAAAGCCGTGAACTTGAAGGGCACCCCAGAGGGCACTTCATCATGTTTAATCTACCACAGGGGCAGCCAAGAGGGCAGCGTTTATTTGAACATTGGGGCACAAGGGGGGACTGCAAAGACGATCACTCCCACTATTCGCAAATTATATCACTATCTGTAAAATTGATGGTTTTATGGTGTGATATCCCTTAAGGCCACCAAAAAAAATGATTCTGACATCTTTTTTTTTCAGTGTTACAACAATATGTCTTTATGAACATGATCTCTCCCACTGATCTCTCTCTTTTCTGTCTTTTCTCCCCTCAACCCCACCCCACCCCACGATCCACTACCCTCCGCTCTTCTTCCATTCTCCAGCTTTACGTGCAGGCGAGACTTTCAGCAAAGTGGGCCAGACTTCTCCGGCCCACCATCCAGTTCTTCCTGGTGGCCTTCGCGGTGTATGTGGGTTACACCCGAGTCTCTGATTACAAGCACCACTGGAGCGACGTCCTGGTGGGGCTGCTGCAGGGAGCCCTCGTTGCTGTGCTCAATGTGAGTCTCCAAGGCAACCAGCTTCATTCAGGGGAAACACTGCAACATTTCAGAATTCCTAATTGACATTTTCACAATTCAAGACTTCTGATCTGATCTGATCTGAGATTTTATACTGGAAACACAGTGATGTGATTAAAAAAAAAAAAAGAAGTAAGACTTATCTCAAGAAATTGTGCTCAACACAACATGTTTTGACATTTTGTGTGAAGGAGCCTTCAACCTGATGACTTCTTAAACATGAGTCTTACCCGTGTGGTTTCTGGCCTCAGGAAAAGCAAACACGGGCGGGGACGGTCCAGATCATAAGAATTATTATTTAATGGAAATCCCTCTGTTAGTGATACTCCCTTCAATGATGAACAGCTGCTGAAGAATCCCTGCCTCAGCTCGCTTTCGGTCCTCATTGTGAAAATCCACACAGACAGGAAGCATGAGGGGAGGGTGACAGCCCGCAAAGTGTGACTTGACACAAACCCACGCACTCAAACTGGCATGTTCTCAAGCAATAAGTCCATTCTCCTCCTCGCTTCATCCAGCTGGGCTTTATTGTCTGGCCACTTCCCTGTTTTGAGTGAGCCGCTGTCAGCACCGCCTTGTGGAAACTCTGGAGTGGTCGGGCGTGTGTTCGTCCGTGTCTGTGTGTGTCCGTGTGTGATTAATTGTGAAACGAGCCCGCGCCTTTGGCCTTCACATTGCTGTGCGCAATTAGAGACCCTCCTGGGCATAGTGTTTTATGGCCGACAGGGGTTGCGCCTGCTCTCTGTGTGTTCCTCTCAGATGTGTGCAAGTGTGAGTGTCACTTAACAGCTGTGCACGAACCTGTCCAGACATATGTAATCACAGTTTCCAGCCCTGCCCTTACCTCCACTGTATCCCTTACATGCTTTTACAGCAATCTCAGTGGAAAAAATATCCCTTAAATGAACAAAGCTAACCTCCTCTCCTCCCCTCCCCTCTGCTCTGCAGGTGCACTTTGTGTCGGACTTCTTCAAGAAGCGCCCGCCGCGCTGCACTAGATCTGACGCAACCGATAGCGAAGAGCCGGAGAGGAAACCCAGCCTGCAGATTGCGGACTCCGAACATGGCAACCATTACAACTATCACCACAATCCAGGCCCCGTGTGATAGCAGATGAGGCTCGGGGGGGAGGCTGCAGCCTGCAGAACCCAAACCTGTGTGATAGGGTCCACCTCTGGGCCTTCAACCTTTATTGTGCAGTCAGCAGTGTTTAGATAACCTGGGTCACCTGCGGTCCTGACCCCATAGGCTGCTTGCCGCAGATTCCTGATGCTGTGTGAGAAGTCCTATGAGTGTGAGATGTTTAATCTTAGAGTGTCTATATGAATTTTGCCACCAGCTCCTTGTATGTCTGTTTAGAAGGAGTAAAGCTAAGGATCTGTAGCTTGCAGCCTCCAAGCCCCCAGCTTCTTCCCCCGTGTGTCAACCACTCACACCCAACCTACTCCCCAACCACTGGACTGACTGAGGGGGGGCTGCAACCAGTCACAAAGGTACCCGAGCCCCCCCTGAAAGACACCACGATGACCTCCTTTTCTCCTGTAAGAGAGAGAGGAGCATATTGTTTTTATTACATCGTTGTTGATGTTGAAGCGTATGTGTTTTAAAGCTGCATTAAGTGAAAGAGTCCAAACCCACCGTGACGAGGCTGTCATGATGCACCGAGCGCTGGGTGCTAATGTGTTAGCAAACAAGTTACACGCAAAGCTAAAACAGAGGACTGTGAGCTTTGTATGGCCAAATGACAAATGTAGGTCTGACGTTCACTCGCCTTTTACACCATAAGAAAAATATGGGTTTTTTTGGCTTGAAACATGGTAATGATACAGGAAATAGCTGCCTACAGTTTCATATAATAGGTCAGTGAGAGTGGTTAGGTTTCAGCTGTATGGATGGTCTGAATGTGCCTAAAAAACCTCAGAAATCTGGGGTGTGAATCTGTTGATTCACAGTGGGATCTAGCAGCTCTTTTTCTTACAGGGGAGCTCTTTTATTTTAATGTTAATATCAAATATATTGCTTAATGGAGCTTTAACTTTTTTTTTTATGTTTTGAATTTAATATGTAGGGAGCCAAATTTGTTGGCAGTAGTGATAAAAATAAAAAAAAACAAGTCAAGAGAAGAAGAAAAGACGAGAATGTTTATATTTTTAGGTAAAAGCACAATTTGTTGATTGATTAGCTTCACTTGAGTGCACCTTAAACTGGCTTCACATTAGAAGAGTGTCGCAGATCATAACAAATTACTGCAGTGGCAACCAGTTCACAGCCGATGAGCTAATATTCTCCGCAGATCGTGCCACCACGTTGGCAATAAAGCTCCAAAACTCAAAAATGTCAGCTGCAGACCAACCCAAAGCTGCTTTGAAAGAGGATGTATGTCGACTTAACCAACACGCCAAACTAGCATCTGACATTAGCTGACAATACCTGTCCTAACTGCCACACAAACAGGTCCAGATGAACAATATAATGTTTTAAAAAGTGACTATACAGGCTTGTCGTGCTAGTGCTCGATGACTCACCCTACTTCAAGCAACTCTGATTCACTGGCTCTGGTCGAATTCAACTCCCAGCAATTATTCTTATTGGGCAGCGTTTTGTATCACTGAGTGTGCCCTGATAAAGAGTTTGACTGTGTTGAGTCAGCTCGATGGTGCCTAGTCTGAAATTTTTATATGTGAGGAGGAAATATGACGAGTCTTACAGGGTAACCTCACCAATTTTCCACATTAAAGGTCCCGGGGAAGCTGCATGTGAGACAAAAGGAGTATAAACCCTTTGTTGCTCCAGAGTAAGCTGCATTTAATCTGACAAATTGCCTCCAGTGATGTCGCTCAGGTTGCATTGTGGGTAGTGTCCAACGCTGGAGGTAATTTATCAGATTACATGCAGTTTTATCCTACTTTCCTGCAAACACACTTTAATCTGAGAAATTGGACGACTTACCCTTTAGAGCAGACTTTGTGCCCAGGCAGGGTTTGATGCACCCTCAAATCTAGTGATGCTTTTCTAACAATGTAAATAATTTAAACTGTGGAGTTTATGAATGACTTGTATTTCCCTTGTGTGAAATGGACTGCAGTGGTAGAAAAACCATTGATGCGGACGACTTCGATCCCTGTTGGACTATAATGTTTCAAACCACTACTATATCGCCAGTCAAATCATAAGGAATTTGGCCTCTATATTGTGTTCTTCGTTTACTTTAATTTTTTTTTCTCCAACTATAATAATCAAAGAAGGATGAGATAGCCATTTTGAAAATGGTGTTTAATTTATTTTTTAAATACAAGAAGTTCTTTATCTACTCTCACAAGGTTTGGAAATGCCAGCGCTGTTTTTGTGCAATCACCCCCGCTTGCCACTATGAGCCACAAATGTATGTACTAATGCTATGAGACATGTTTCATGTTGCGTGAAGGATGTATATACATGCTTGTGTGTTTGTGTATTTCACATGTAGGTACATTTTTAATTTTTTTTTTTGCCTGTACAGTGTGCTTCAGCCTGTGCCTTTTCAGACTGGTGGCTGTTAAAGTCGCCACAGTAACGGATCCAGTTCCAGGTCCAAAGACAGAAGCCAGATGCCTTGGCAGGGCTTTTAAAGGGCTGTTGTAATGATAAAGGGTTACATACCCAACTGTGTTTTTGAAGCTAGTAACACCGCTCCACTGCCACTTCAAAAGATTGGTCTCTGTTCCTTTTCCCCTTCCTGCACTGATAGATGGGGTTAATTTGTGAGTAAGGCCTCCTGTATAGATTGTGTACAGCATGCAGACCCCTGGAGGACTGACAACACATCAGACAGACAACAAACCTGATTTGGGCGGTTGGGCGGGGGG